>JZKD02S2236224.1:362679-389586 GCA_000966675.3 Picea glauca
CCCCTCAAGGTACAATGTATGTAAAAAAAAAAATAACTACAGTTGTTAGGAAACTGTGTCCTTCACTCCAAGACGACTTCGTAGATAAGGGAACTTATGCTTAGTGAAGGTCTTGGTGAAGATGTTTGCCATCTATTATGCTGAAGGAAAAAAATGTAGGTTGATGATCCCCTTGTGTACTAAGTCCCAGATGTAGTGCATGTGGATCTTGATGTGCTTTGTCCACTGCCTCTGAATTGGATCTCTGCAGAACTTCAGAGTGCTCTGGTTGTCACACCAAATGACAATCGACTGATGAAACTAAATTCCCAACGCAGTGAGAAAATGTTGTAGCCACATAGCCTGAATGATTATGTTAACTACCCCTCTGTACTCTGCCTCGGATGAAGAAAGGGAAATAGCATCCTATTTCTTTCTTGACCAACAGATAGGCCCGGAACCAAGACTGAGTGAGTAACCAGATGTGGACTTGTGATCAGTGCTATTGCTAGCCCAATCAGAATCAGTGAACCCGATGAGATCTAATGTAGATTATTCTACATAATGAATCCCAAAGGTGATGGTTCCATGTATGTATCAAAGGATACACTTTGCAGCCTTCCAATGTAGCTCATGCAACTCTTGCATGAACCTGGAAACTGCGCCAACTGCATAGGAGAGGTCTGGTTTGGAGTGTGTGAGATACAACAAGCCCCCCACTAGATGTCTATAAAGTGTGTTGTCAACCAGTGGAGTGTCCCCTCCATCCTCAAGTTTGACTCCTGATAGGAAAGGAGTCAGAGTAGACATGCAGTCTATCATGTGAAATCTCTCAATAAGATCTCATGCATACTTGGCTTGAGACGGTTTGAGGCCTGATGCATCCTGAATGATATTGATTCCAAGGAAGAAGTATGGTAGACCCATGTACATCATCAAAAACCTATCATGTAAAATCCTCTTGACTGCAGTAATTGTTGAAGTCGAGCAACCGATGATCATCAAATCATCAACATACAAAACTAAGAGTAGAAGTGAATCAACCGTCCTGATCATGTAGACATTCGGGTCTAATTTACAATGTACAAATTTATGTGATAGCAGGTAGGAGTCCATATTGGCATACCATGCCCTTGGAGCCTGCTTGAGGCCATAAAGAGATTTCTTCTATCGTCAGACCAAAGAGGAATCCTGCATAAATCCTTGGGGATTCTCCATATAGATCTCCTCATAGAGATCACCATGAATAAATTCATTCTTCACGTCCATCTGATGGACTTCCCATCCCTTGGTTGCTGCAATGGAAAATACCAAATGTATGGAATCCATATTCGCTACTGGAGATACTTCTCATCATATTTAATGCCATGCACCTGCTTAAATCCTTTGGCAACAAGCCTGGCTTTATATCTTCTAATCTGTCCATCCACTACACTCTTTCTCCTATAGACCCATATGCACCTGACAAGTTTCCTTCCAGAAGGAAGGGGAACCAGATCCCAAGTCTAGTTCTCGAGGAGGGAGTTGTCCTCCTCCTGCATGGCGGATTCCCAAAATGGATTTCCAGAAGCCTCTCCATAAGACTATGGATCTCTATATTGAACCAATAAATTATTCCTGGAGGGAAATGGTTCAATGGTAGTGAGTGCAATAGGAGGCTCCTCAAAATAAAATCGATTCCTCCTAGTATCGGCTGGATCACCAACAATATCCCCTACATCCTAAAGAGTAGTCTGGGCCCACTTGGGCCTCTGCTCTAGCTCTACATATGCATCTGGATGCACTGACTCTGTATCTGACTATACTAACTCTATATCTACATCATCTGAATCCTTTGAATCATAACTCTTGTCTGAAGAAAAGTCAGCATGTGCATGCTCACCATCTTGGACAGGTGGAAGAATGAAGGTGTCTGCATGCGGCTCTTGAGGTACATGCGATACACTTTCCTCGAATTGGAAACTTCTCTCAATGATGATCCGGTCTGAGGAAAGATCAATAAGTTTGTATCCCTTCACACCGTCAAGGTATCCAACAAAGATACACTATGTGCTCTATGGATCAAGTTCCTTCCCCTTTTCAGAGGGAATCTGGGCCCATGCACATGAATTGAAAATACAAAAGTGGGTCACTTCTAGTTTGAGGTCGCTCCAAGCCTCATAGGGGGTCTTATCCTAGATAGATCTATGGGGAGATATGTTTTGGATGTAGGTTGAAAAAGTAAGTGCTTTGGCCCATAGTCTCTATGGTAGTGACTTTGCATGTAGCATGCAAGATGCCATCTCTTTTAGAGATCTGTTTTTCCACTCAACAACTTTGTTTTGCTATGGAGTATAGGGAACTGTGTGCTGCAAACGAATCCCTCCCTCATGAAAAAAATTCTCGATCTCATGATTGACATACTCTCCCCCATTATCAGTTCGAAGGACTTTGATTTTCTTTCTTGACTGTGTCTCAACTAGGGCTTTGAAATCTTTGAGGTGTTGAAAGACCTCTGATTTTTTCCTAAGAATGTAAATCCATGTGAAATGTGAGAAATCATAAAAAAAAATGAGAAAAAACCTCACTTTGTTGATTGATGGATGGGGGAAAGGACCCATGAGGTCACTATGGATTAGATCTAAAGGAGATGAATCTCTCTGAGTCTTTCCTTTGTCGAATTTCTCTTGAGGGTGTTTTCCAAGAACACATCCCTCACAGATTCCTTTGGAGAAATGGATGTCTGGTAGACCATCAACCAATATTTTCTTGCTAATATGTTGCATATATATGAAATTCAAATGCCTGAACCTTTTGTTCCATATCCTACTACTTTCATCAGGATGGATAAGTAGTAAAGTAGAATCTGGTTCAATAAATTAAGAAAATGTATACAATCTAGATTAATGATTTACCTCACTAATAGAAACCCTAGAATTGGTTTGCATGTCATAGATGTCCACTTCATTAGGTGTGAAAATGAATTTCTTTCTAGTGCCAGAATTCCTCATATGATACACGGAGAGAAGATTGACAGAATGTTTGGGAACGTGCAACACATTCTCGAAGCTTTCGTTGGTGAGTTCAATCCTTCCTTTGCCGATGACCTCGATTGGAGAGTTGTCCCCCATCAAAATAGGATGACCTTTGAATGCATCCAATGAAGAATAGACTACTTGTGTGGCATCCATGTGATGTGATGGTCCTGAATCTATGATCCAAGCATCG
The DNA here is from genome assembly GCA_000966675.3 of Picea glauca. Lineage (NCBI taxonomy): Eukaryota > Viridiplantae > Streptophyta > Pinopsida > Pinales > Pinaceae > Picea > Picea glauca. Next base: position 365,866 of record JZKD02S2236224.1, read on the forward strand.
AGAGAGGAGTTGATGGAAATCAAGGCATGGCTAGAATTTCCTTTCTTGGGATTCTGATCTTCTGGATTCTTATTCTTGGCACCCTCGAGGATGCGATATCCAAGGTTATTTTGATGAAGTATTTGAGTCATTACATCTTTTTTTTTTTGCATGCATGCAGATTCTGGATGGAATCCTTTATGGAAGTATGTGCATTTCTCCCCTTTTCTTCCCTTTCCACCTTTGGATACGGAGGCATCGGTGAAGGGTTTTGAGTACCCTTCCTTCTTTGGATTTGAATGAGCTTTCCTTTTGTCTTTATCTTTAGATTTCTGATATTGATAGCTTCCATCTTGCATAGTAAGTGCATGCACCTTTGGGCCTTTTATTTTTCCCATGTTGATGAGCTTGGTTTGATCTTGTGTCATAGATTCGATAAATTTCTCAAGAGAAGGCATCTTCTAGGTGCCTCTAGAGGTGAATTTGATTGAATGGAATGTGGATACAAACACAGATAATTCAGGACCAAGTTTGGAGAGAATGGTGAGAACCATTTGTTTCTCCTCAGATTTATCAACCACACAAGCTTTGAGTTGCAACAATAAATCCTTGTATTTTGTAAAGAAATATTGGAGATTGTCGAAGCTTTTTGGATCCAATGTGAGAAATTCCACCTTAAGCATGTGTCCCCTCATCTCATCCTATTTTCCAAAGAGCCCTTCCAAGGTGGTCCAGGCTTCATTGGGGGTTTTACAGGAAGATATGTGAAAAAGGAGATCGGGAGTGATGAGACTACAAATTGTTCTGAATGCTTCATCCTTTTGATTTAGATACTTGGATTTTTCTATGGTTGATATCGGCTCTATCCCTGTATTCAAGGTTAACATGTACAATCCTCTGGTTTGGAGATGAATGATTATTCTCTCCTTCCATGCAAAGTAATTGTAAGGGAATAATTTACACATGATATACTTTGTATAACTCAACCAATGCGCAATGGAGGAGAAGCCAATGCACCACAGTGGTGGTATAGAATGATTTGGACACACACCAAAAGTTACAAGAGTAAAATACCACCTATTCTAGTCTCTCAGGAAGTTACGGGAGTGAACTGCCACCTAACTGAGTTAACTAGTCTACCAATCTTCAGTTAACTAAATGAAATAGAGTGAAGTGAGGAGGAGATCGGGAAATCATGGGTAATGCGCTAGTTTGGTGATGATACCAAGGCTAATGCATATTAGTTGGTGATGATCCCAATGTTTCATGGTTACAAAACCAATGCAGCATCTAGAATCCACTCAACTAGTCAAACTGAAGTGAAAACTGAAGAGAATATTCTCACTGGAGGAATATTCTTCCTAAAATATAGGAGACTGGGTAATGACTAATAAACAAGGAAAAACCTTAGGAAAAAGAAATCCTAGGTGTGTGTGAAGTAACTCCAACAATCTATCCTTCCTTGCATGACCATTTTAACGTCACCAAGTATGAAAACATCAAAGGAATTATTAAATATGTGTCTTTCATAGATCATAAATCCATGGAATCCCAAGCAAGTCATGCCAACAACAAATTTAACGCTAAGGAAGCATGAATTACTGCAAAAATTTATGTTTATATTCTTAAACAAAGGTACAAGAATATTGAAATTACAATTCTGACAAATGTATAAAGGTCAGATAAGTGAAATTCAAAGAGACTTGAATGACCGTCTTTGTTATAGGTATAATCAAAAAGAGAAAAAAAAATCCCCTCGAGTTTGTTCTATGAATAACTATCAATGAGAAGAATGCAATATTATCATATTATCTCTAGTTAGGAGCAATAAAATGCTAGACATCAAAGGGTCAAGAGGAAATATTGGGTTTCTCAAGGTGTCAAATAGGGTCTGTGTGGCACTGTTGAGGTAAAATATGGGGCTCTACATCTTTGGAAATGCAGAACTCCTAAGCTCTCTAAGCACTATGTGGGGGTCTGTGTGGCATTATCGAGGGAAGATATGAGGCTCTACATATTTGGAAATCCATAACTCCTAAGATCTTGAAGCATTATGTGGGAGTCAATAATTCAGATATTGGGGATTTCTAATTCCATTGGCCCTGCAATAATGTTGGCCAGCCAAAATCATCGACAAACAAAGACAAGGGTCTTGGAAGCTAAAGATTTCAGACAAGTAGAGGATGAAGGCTATAGAAAACCTTGTGAATATCAATTAAAATGTGGCCATGTTTTCCCAAGGAGCTTCGAATAAAATTACAGAGCTAGACACTACTTCTATTTTCCAAGTAATTCTCATGAACTTGAGGATATCTGCATAAAGTTTCATTAAAGTGTCATAAGTCTATCTTTCATGCTACCCTTCTTGGAACGCAGGTTGGATTTCGTTTGTTTGGAATGAAATGAACTGCAGGAGTTTCTTAGAGAGGACCACATTGATTTCCTCATGCATCGATGTAGATCATCTTCAATATCACTCTGCAAATATAAGATGGATAGGTAAGAAATTTTGAAATGTATGAATATTTTGGACATAAATGTTGTTTAAATATTATTTTATATTGTGTGTGCATGAGAGAAGGTAACATTTGTTGTATCATTGTGAAATATCATAGGTTTTTGTGGTGCTATTTGCTAATAAAGTACACTATGAGTTTCGCACATGGAAAACTTACCATGGGTAGCTCCAGCCTCGGGTTACCATATTGCAAGTCACTTGCAGATTTGACAAAATCCAAAGCTGAAGAACAATGAAATCTCCACAAAGGCAGGTCTTGCTCCTTTTTTTGTTCGACTGGCTTCTTTCTCCTCTCAGTTTTCTTTGGATTTGGATTTGTATCTTCTAATGTTAAGTAATTCTTACACGATTTAGCAACCAATTTGGTATAATCCTCCCGTTCTTGTTTGGGTTTCATTGCCCTTAGCAAGTAGTTTGGTATTTGAGGCGGTGAGGAGAGAGGCACTGCACAAAGCATCGACTGCATAATCTCACATAACATCTCCGCAGTGTCAGATTGCAATACCACCTTTACATTGCCCACTCCTTAATTCTGTCTTTTTAAATATTTTTTAAAACCTAACAAATAACTAAAAAAGTGGACACATACTAGGCAAATAAAGTCAAATCAACATGATTTTAGCCAATGATAAATTGAAGTCACAAATTTAGAAAATTAGGAAAATAAAATTGTTTTTATCTAAAAATTTGAATTATGGGAACTAATAATAAACCTTGCAAAGAATTACAAAATGCACCGATTAATGTCGCAAAAAGCATCGATTAATAAGTGGTCAAAAATAGTTGACTGCTACGCGAAAGCTATAGTCCCTAGCCAGATCCAAGGAGTAATAATGTGTAATCGAAATTATAAGATTTTCAGATTTGGATACTTGAGTCATGGGTTAAGTCCATCCTTTTATCAAGATGCATTTTATTCTTGAATTTATTTATAACTTTGATAAAGTGAGTGTCATGTGTAATGGGTTTTGGTTTATGGGGATGATTGGGTTCTTTATGAGACTTTAGTGATTAGGATTCAATCAATTCATTTTCCATGCCTCTAAATATCATAGATTTGTTAGCGTTTACTTCTATCATTATCTTCATTAAAATGTATTAAAACAAGGGTTTTATTTAAAAAAAATTATTATATTTTAAATGGTCGTAGTCATAATCAATTGTTGAACTATGTACACATTGCCTTTGCTTATGTTCATGGATTTCTCCATAAGTTTAACAATGTGTGCTTTAAATTATAAGATTTCCAAGTTTGGATATTTGAGTCGTGGGGCTCAGTGCCAAGTGCCTCCTTGCATGAAGAGGTATTTTGTTCTTAAATTTATTTATATGCTTGACAAAGTGAATGTAATGTGTAATGGGCCTTGGTTGATGGGGATGATTGGGTGTTTTATGAAGATGTAGTGACCAAGGTGTTTTATTTATTTATTGAATTATTATATTCAAATTTGATAGGGAGAGAAAGTTCATCTTACCTTTTGAAATTTGAATTGTAAACTCCCTTCAGATCATTTGAAATTTGAATTGTAAACTCCATTGAGATCATTAGAAATATTCTAAGTATTTTTTCATATCTTTAGAGACCACATATTTTCTAGCGTTTATTTCTATTAGATTCTACACTAAATCATATTAAAACAATAACCTTCTTAAAACATTATATTAGATTGTAAATAATTGTAGTCAGATTTGATTGTTGAACTATGAACACATTGTCTTTCATTGTTGAGTTTGTTTTGAACATGATCATATGGTTTCTCCCTATTTGAAGGCTAAATCCCAAACTACTTCTCAACCAAATAAACGTAAAAATTGAAACCTCACTTGGTTGAAGGATCACCATTAGATGGAGTCAAAGCTTGATTCAAGTTGATCCTACACCTCTTATCTTCGAGTGAGTCGAGCATAATGACAAGTACTCAACAAACAACCTCATCGACACTAGAAAGTATTCATCCCTCACATTGGCCTCTTGGACCAAGTTGATCCTAGACCTATCTCCAAAGTGACTTGATTGAAACCACAAGTGCTCAATGTACAACATCACACACTAGAAAGTGTTCATCCCTCGAATCGACCTTCTTCAACCAAGCACACTTGGTTCCTAATTCCTTTACATAGTCAAGAGGAAATGCCTCAAGTAATATATTGGTTGTCTTGATGGTTGGGGTCAAGGCATAATGCCCCTAGTATCATCACATCACCTCTAACATATGGATTCGAGGTATGACATCCCCATGAAATTCAGGGAAACACCTTAAAACTTGTACAAATTTTAAATAGACAACACCATGTATGCCATGTTCAAAGCCCTATAAATCCACATTTTATCTCCACAAATGCCTCAACATGTCATGCACTCAGTACATTATGTCTTTCACAAGACATGCAAACCCACAACAACACATGATGCATCAAGAAAACATACAATCACCATATTGATAGTTATAAAACTTAAACTCTAACAAATAAATATTGTTCTCTATATATGATATAGAATTTTTCCACAATCTTGCTTTAATTTCATTTGTATACACATTACATTATTCTTGACATTATAATTTTTTTTATAACAAATAATGTTATATAATGTTATAGAAGACACGCCCACATTAAATATGAAAAAAAAAAAGAGACTTTGCACCTTCAATACACTAAAAGAGAAAGACAACCGAAATCATCAAAGAACTTGCACCAACATTCATAAAAATATACTTCCAACGCAATTAAATAAAATATAATTAATTAAATATAATATAATTAAAATAAAGGAAAAAAACCACAACCATTAAAACAAATCTACCCTACATGATGTTTGAAAAGTTTGCCACAATGGAAAAAATGTTGCATCATTGGGCATTGGCTTTTTTTTCAACTTTTTATGTAGGCATTTTACATTTAAATTTGAATGTAAATTAATTAATTTTTTTGAATTTTAAAAAATTACATAAAAATAATAATTTATAATATAAATATATTCAACAACTTGGAGAAATTGTAAGGATAATGATAAGATTTGACAAACTTAATTTAATAATAGTCATGTAAAGACAAGTTATAAGTAACTTTAACTAAATAAATACCGATTCTTAAATTATTTAACCTATCATTTTAATAGATTTATGTTTTACTTTCACGTTCACGTAACCTTAAAGTAATCATATAAACCTAAATGTAGGCCAGAGTACCAATTTTTTTTATAGACATTATAATAAGTTCGATAAAATAATATTAAATGTAGGCAAGAGTACCAATTTTTTTTTGATAGACATTGTAATAAGTTCAATAAAATAAAATTATTTATGTTTTACTTTAACTTAACCTTAAAGTAATCATATAACCTAAATGTAGGCAAGAGTACCAATTTTCTTTGATAGACATTATAATAATTTCAAGTCTTTTGGATTGACTATATGGCCACTTTTAGATGTAACTGTATTGGACCATGTTCGCATCAATTTTACTTATTTTCAAGTTTTTTTTTAGCAGTTTACTATGTGCGAAGGGTGGGTTGACTATATATATATTTGGTTAGTTGAGAGTAAAGATTACTATAGATCCATCTTAATTCTGAATCTATTAAAAGTTGAGAGGGATCAAATCTTTCAGGTGTGAATTTTTAACTTTTCATTAACTTTTCTACTTTAAAAAAGGTTTTCACCTTAAAAGATTTGATCCCTCTAGACACTTGATAGATCCAAGGTTAAGATGAATCTATACTAGTTTAATATATTAATACTATAGTATTACGAAAATATATTAAAATACATTAATATATTAAAAAATATCAATATATTTTTTAATATATTAATATATTTTATAATATGTCTATGGTGGTTTAATACATTAATACTAAAGTATTAAAAATATATATTAAAATATATTAATATATTAAAAAAGATCAATATATTTTTTAGACGATCGATCGTTAAATATCGATCACTAAAGTTTGTATCCCATACTTCATTTCTTGAAATGACAGTAAGGAGAGATTGATAGATGCAACAACAATCTGTAGATTCCACTTGAGGCAGTGATATGTCTCTGTCGAAACTTACCATTCAACGAAGACCTATAGAAATACTTAAATGGGGTGACCATTTTATTAAGTACCGCATTAGTCTTCTCTGAGTTTGGACAAAGTATTTAATTATCCTCCTTAATAGAGAATATTATGATTGTTGTTCATGTTTAAAACTGTGAACTTGATGTGCGTATGTATTATCTGTTGGACAATATAGAGAGGTATTTGTAGAAACCATGACAGCTGAAAAAATGTGTTGGTAGATAAAGGATTATAAATATCCTAGGGACAAGCATAAAAATCTTGTTTTGTTTGGCTATTGCTTAACCAAGCGATTTAATCAGAAGCCATGGTGAAGTACTACCAATTAGGGTTTTTATCTCTGTGTATTGTCATTCATGAGTTTTTCTCTATGTGTTGTCAGTGAAAGTTTTTTATTTTTCACAAAGGATAAGAGAATTTTGAATATCAAGGGGTATCACTCATCACTCTACGGTAGTTGTACCATTCACATAAAGACTGGTATATTTTAGCTTATGTATTACCTTGGATTACACTAAAGTTAAAAAAAAGTTACATCCATCTTAAACAACATAACTATGAAGTTTAAATCCCTCTCATTGCTAATCCCAGGGTTTTTAAATCTAGGTTTAAACTTAACCTGTAATTTCATAACACCATGTATGAAAAATGAGCTTTAAATGTATATGAAAAAGAATCTTAAAAATCTCTCCCGAAGTAGATCAACCAGTTCAAATAACAGAAAAAACAACAGATTACTACAAGCACAAAACAAACAAAAGTGGATGTAGTTTTCTTTGGAATATTACTATCTTAGGAATACCACTAAAACTTTTATATTGCATGTAGGCAAGCAAGAGAAAAACTCATTCAATGAATGCAAAAATATTTACCTAAATTCCAAGGCCAAGAACATCCAGTTGTGCTTCTATCTGGATGTCTTGATTAGTAACATCTGAAAAAGGAAGATTTGAAAGCATAAATTGCACTGAATCGTTCCAATACCAAAAAGAGCATACATAGGTTTGTAAGATCTTGGAAAAACAAGACAAACATTTACGCACCAAGGTTTCTAAAAATCCTGATTCGGGCGAGAAAAGTGGACATTTTGCACAATATTTCCTTAAATCCACACTAGTTTTTCTGATAATCCTGATTTGGGTGAGAAAAGTGGGCATTTTGCACATGATTTCCTTAAATCCATGAAGAATCAACAAATAAATTTATACTTCACCAAGATTTCTAGAATTTTCTAATAACTTGAAAATATAAGCACATATCCGAATGACACCTTAAATATCTTCATGAACTTTATGTTAGAAGTGAAAGCGTAAATAGAGCAAGAATTTAATAGCAAAGAAAACAAGACATAACAATCACATCAATTGAACATAGTGATTTACGTGGAAACCCTTCTAAGGGAAAAATCCATGGGGCAGTGATAATCGATATTCTTATTATTCAAGGGAGAACTATAGCAACCAAACATGTGATTACAATCTTCCTCACACCTCCTTCCCACACATCAGACTACACACCTGGTTCACGGAGCATTTGTCGATAAGAAGGTTGTAATATTTTTAATCTTCATTTTGAATAAAAGAGTTATTTTCCTGTCCCAATACATCGTGTCTTTATGCTTAATTGATTAATGCATCTATGTCTATATCTAACATTAATAGTAACAAGTAGAGATTTTATATCTTGTAGCGTTGTTTGCCTAAGTGTTCTTACAGGTCAGCTCTAGGAGGAGACCCGCAATCTAGGAATCTACAAAGGCGAAGGAGGTCTACATCAGACGTTAGGACCTAAGGTACACCTACTTTCCTCTATCTTGTCATTTTGAGTTTAGGTAGTTTTGGGATAGCTTAGGAATAGGACCGTCTTTTAAGGGAATTCAATGCCCTACTTGTACCTCGACCTAGTATAGTAATAGGGTGATTTTCCTTGCTAACACTTTTTTAGAGCCACTCCCCCTTCATCAACAACCTGTCTTATAAAATGATACTTAATAGAAATATGCTTTGTCTTATTGTGATAAGCTAGATTTCTAGCCAAATGAATAGCACTTTGACTATCACATAATACTTTCACCTTATCCTGCATCCTTCCAAACTCACCCAACAAACCTTTTAACCAAATTGCATCCTTGCATGCATGAGAGGAAGCCATATATTCTTCCTCAATAGTGGATACAACAACTATGTTTTGAAGCTTTGACATCCAACTAACAGGTCCTCCTGTAAGAGTAAATACATATCCTGAAGTGGATTTCCTTTTGTCCAAGTCACCTGCAAAATATGAATTGACATAACTGCATATTGAATGACTGGAACCATCATAGGTGATAGAATAATTACTTGTGCCCTTGAGATACTGAAGCACCAATTTCACTGTTGCCCAATGCTCTTTACCTGGATTTAGCATGTATCTACTGACAACACCAACTGCATGTGAAAAAATTGGTCTAGTAATCACCATCACATACATCAAACTTCATATTGCATTAGCATATGGTACATGAGACATATAATCCTTTTATTCATCATTACTAGGACATAACCTTGAATAAATATTGAAATGGGAAGCAAAGGGATTTGTATGGGTTTCACATTATTCATACCGAGTCTCAAAAGTATTTTCTCCACATACTTTTGTTGTGATAACCATAGCTTACCATTTTTCTTGTCTCTATCTATCTCCATGCCCAAGATCTGTTTTGTTTCTCCTAGATCCTTCATATCAAACGTCCTAGCCAACTGAGCCTTTAACCTTTTGATTTTGACCATGCTCTTGCTTGAAACAAGCATATTGTCAACATATAACACCAAAATAATGAATATGCCAGTTTCCAACCTTTTAAAGTAAACATAATGATCATATTCACTTCTTGTAAAAAACTAGTTCACCATGGAGGAATCAAACTTCTTGTACCATTGCCTGGGAGATTGACTCAGGCCATACAATGAATTCTTCAGTGTGCAAACACACCTCTTATTGGGATCCTGAACAAACCCTTCTAGTTGTTCCATATATATATCCTCATCCAAATATCCATGTAGAAACGTTGTTTTAACATCTAGCTTCTCTAACTCAAGATTAAGTAAAGAAACTAGTGCTAACACAACACAAATTGAAGTAATCTTCACAACTAGAGAAAATATTTGATGAAAATCAATACCTTTCTTTTGAGAATACCCTTTTGATACCATTCTTGCTTTATACCTTTCAACTTTATCATCAACACCCTTTTTCAGTTTGTAGCCCCACTTGCAACTGGCAACCTTCCTTTCCTATGGAAGTTCTACCAGGTCCCATGTTTCATTCCTCTCCAAGGCATCCATTTCTTCTTTCACAACTTATTTCCATTTAACACTTTTAGATCCCTTCATTTCTTCCTGATAACAACTAGGTTCTCCATCAATAGAAACCAAAGCTACATAAGAAAAATAATCATCATAACTAGTAGGAGGATCCCTGACCCGTGTAGATCTCCATAGAGATGGTTGAGGCATATCCACAATTTCCTGGATATTTTCTACATCTTCATCTTCTTCTTATGGAAATTCTTCATGCTCCTCCTTTTCTGAAGATGGTTGAGTCTCCAACTGAATTTGTTGAACTTATGGTACCTGTTCTTGTCTCACTTCAACATCTACCAGATCTGATATTATGAGTGAGGATTCATCAAATACTACATATCTTCTTATGATGAGTTTGTGGGAAGAAGGATCCCACAATATGTACCCCTTAACCCCATAACCATAACCAACAAAGACATATTTCTTTGATCTGGGATCTAAATTAGAACGTTGATCTTTAGAAATAAGAGCATAAGCATCACAACCAAATATTATCATATTTGAATAATCACATGAATGACTTGTCCATACCTATTCTGAAATCTTACAGTTTATTGGAGTTGATGATGACCGATTTATCAGATAGCATGCTGTAAGAATTGCTTTTGCCCACAATTCCTGTTGCAACCTGGAATTACTGAGCATGCTCATTGCTCTCTCTAGAAGAGTCCTATTCATGCGTTCAACAACACCATTTTGCTGAGGAGTATAAACCGTGGTCTTATGTCTTTCGATCCTAGATTCCTTGCAATAGTTCTCAAATTCCACAGAAGTGAACACACCTCTATTATCTGTTCTTAAACACTTGATTGACCTGTCAATGCTCTTTTAAAAAAAAACTCTAAAATGCTTAAACATAGTAAATACATCAACTTTTCTTTTAAGTAAATAGATCCACACCTTTATAGAGTAATCATCTATAAATGTCAAAAAATATGATGATCCTCCAAAAGAAACTATAGGGGATGGTCCCCAAACATTTGAATGAATGTAATCAATGATACCTTTTTCTTATATGTCTTCATGTTTAAACTTCTGTCTACATTGTTTTCCAAAAACACAATACTTGCAGAAATTCAAATTCAGAAACTTTAAACTTGGAAGTGACTTATGATCAACTAGTACCTTAAGCCATCTCTCCCTCATATGACCCCAACGGTGATGCCATAAATGAACATAGCCACTTGCACCTTCAGATGCTACCACCGCTTGATTTATTTCAGTTCTTCCTTCAAGATGATAAAGGTTCCTGATCCTTTTTTCCTTCATGACTACTAAGATTCCTTTGGACACTTTCAATACTCCACCTTGAGATGTACCACTGTAACCAATAGAATCTAGAACTCCCAAAGATACCAAGTTCGTTCTAAGTTCATGTACATGCCTCACATATGTTAATTTTCTTACAATACCATCATGCATTTTAATCCGGATGCTACCAACCCCAACAATTTTACAAGAAAAATAAATTCCTATAAAAAGAATGCCATCATAAATAGCTTGGTAAGTTGAGAACCAATTCCTATGAAGAAACATGTGGTTGGACGCACCAAAATCCAACAACCAATGCTGATGTTGTTGTGAAGCATCATAAGTAGACAACACCTGAATAACCATACCTAAACATAAACTTGTTTCAACTGATTAGCTTCCTTTACTTCCTTTGCAGAGTCCTCTTTGGATGCTTTCTGTATTTTCTAGCAATCCTTCTTGAGATGCCTAGATTTTCCACAGGACTAACATTTTTTCTTACTATTCTTGCCTTTTGACTTATATCTTGATGTACCTCTCCGATCTTTCCCTCTTTCTGTAGATCGACCTCTGACCACCATTGCTTCTGTTGTTGAGGTTTATTTATTGGATCTTCTCCTCATTTCCTCACACAACAGAGCTTCAAACCAATATCATAATCAATGGCATATGTTGTGCTAAACCACATAGATGTGACCAGATGATCCCAATACTAAAGCAATGAACACAATAATGTAACTGCCTTGTCCTCATATTCGTATTTTACCTCGATACTAGATAATTGAAAAATCAGAGTATTGAAAATAGTTAGATGATCGAAAATTTTGGTACCTTCTCTCATTCGTAAGCTATACAATTACCTCTTCAAGAAGATTATGTTCGTCAAGAACTTTGTCATATAAAGGCTTTCCATTCTGTTCCATAAACCTATTGTTGTCTCCTCTCCAACAATGTTAAACAACACTTCATCTGCTAGACACAGACGAATGGTACTAAGATCTCTTGCATCTAGATATTCCCAGTCCTCGTCTCTCATTCTTGTCGGTTTCTTTCCGGCCAACGCCTTTTTCAATCCTTGTTCCACATGTAGATCTCACATCTTGAGCTTCCACAACTCAAAATTGTTCTTTCCGTTGAAGTTCTCCACCTCAAACTTTGAACTCTATACTTTTTTCGTTAGCAGAAAACCTCCCAAAAGAATACAACTTATAATAAACCAATCTCTTTATAATATGTGGAGAAAGTAATCTTAAAATTCAAGGTTGAACCAAAAAAGGTTTATTTCAAAAAATATTGAATATATATCTTTTAAAAAAAATTCACCAAAAAAAATACATACACCTCTTAAAGATAAACCTCCACCCATTTATAAAATCGATCCTTCATATAATATGTCTTTTTCTTAATTGAAAACAATCTTCTTATAATGTATTCAACACAAGATTTTATACCTCATAGGTGTATGCATGTACCTTGTTTTATGTGCATAATAAAATAAGAAACATCTTTCCTTATGCGTATAACTTTATACCCACGTGCATAAAAATTTTGAGCCAACATATCTTGACTGATTCTCCCTATGAATATCCTATAGAGTGTTAGTTCCAATATCGACACTCCCTTTGTATCATTGGGGGTGTCAGGCAGGGCTTCCTATGAATGTCATGGGGAGCGTTTTTCCTTCGAAAATTTCGATTTCACAAGTGTGGGGACTGTCAACGCATCTGTAACTAAGGAGCGTCAGGGACACAAGTGATGCCCCTATGTCTTCAACAACTTCAACGAAAAAACTCTGGCTTGAATATTTTTTTGCTCCACAAAATCTCAACTCCGATACCACTTGTTAGGAAGTGGAAGCATAAAAAGAGTGAAAATTTAATAGCAAAGAAAACAAGATATAACAATCACATCAATTGAACACAATGATTTACGTGGAAACCCTTTTGAGGGATAAAACCACAGGGCAATGATAATCAATATTCATATTATTCAAGGGAGAATTACAACAACCAAACACATGCTTACAATCTTCCTCACACCTCCTTCCCACACACCGCGCTATACTACATTTCTCCTCCACAATTCTACGAGTATGCTAGATATATAGTATCTATTAGATAGCTAGACAAATTGATTACATCTTGATCCACTAGTTACACAAACTGTTCACTGAAGTGTGCATGCATCCGCATGGGAAATTGGTTGGCATGTTTCAACACTTGAATCATTAGGCCACAAAATTTCGTAACCTCTTTGTAAAATTATATATAGAAAAAGAGGCATTTTGTACAAGATTTGCTTAAATCCAACAAATAAAAACACGTCTTCCAAAAGGTTTATGGTATGGAAGAACATAAGCATGCATGCACAACCTTTTCTGATATCTTAAATATGTGCATGAACTTTAAGAATTAGGTCACAAAATTTTGTAAGTTCTATGTAAAACATATATAAAGAGGCAATTTGCACAAGATTTCCTTAAATCCTTTGAGAATCAACAAATACAAACACCGATTGCAGTTGGAAATTGAAACGCGCTTTGCAAACACTGATTGCAGTTGGAAATCGAAATGCCTCTTATGTCTTGAACATGCTTCAAATCTCTCGGCTCATTCAACCTAATGGGTAAGTGGATGTAGTGTAGACTGCAATGTACCTAAAATGTGAATTTCCTTCATTCAATGTTATTGTCTCCTAAATCGTTACATATGTGAGACCATGCAACTGTATTTATGTGTTTAACCAAAAAAACAATAACTATTGTATTAACATAAATCCATCTCAAGGGATAAACACTTGCATTTTATAGATCCATATAATTTATGTTAGTAGGTAGCTATGTCAAATCAAGCCACATATGCAGTCCCTCGATTGCAGAGTTCCTTGCTTGCAGTGAAATAGTGCCACAGAGCTAAAGAACAAAGTATTAATTAATCAAAATTTATCAAATTCATAATAAAATGTATTGTAACTTTTTCTCCCCAATCACTCCCTTGCGTAGACATAATACAAGGTTAAATGCATGATCCTATGCAAAATCATGCCAACCATCAATGAAATGAGAAATGGTGAGCACCTGGACAAGGGGTTCCCTTATGGTGAGCACCTGGAGGACTCTCTCTTAACACCTTATTCATTTGGATTACACTCAACCTATCAAAGTAACTACTTGACGTTCCTGATTGATGTCCTCTAGTGAATCGATTCCCATTTATCATCATTCATTGAATAGAGAAAAGAGAGGCATGAGATCACATTAAATGAACCCGTGACACTCATATCTCCATAATTTGAAGGCAATAATGCATTAAATAAATTGCAGTCCATTGCACGAGAGAGTGAGGGGAACAAATGGAGCATCACGAGGTCTGGTTCTAGTCTCATTCGTGCCTCTCTCTTACCCGAAAAATAAAAGGCCATCCTTCAAAAACATTGGCTTGATAATGCTCAAGAAAAATTTGAGGATGAATTGCATCGTTTATCTGATACATACAGAGAGGTACATGATGAGTTACTCGAGTTTGATTGTATGATCTGTCCCGAAATTTTAATCAAAGAAAATGTCCTGGAATGAAAACCACTATGGAAACTAGAAACTATGACCTTCTTCAGGTATTGAGAGCAGCGATAGTGGTGATAGAAGAGGCTACAGAGGTTTTAAAATCCCATGTTTTTCCATGCATTGGCTCCTTCACAGAACATCTCATTCTCCTTGGTGATAACTTGCAGTTGCATCCTTATTTTACATAGTATGAGTTAGCCACCAAGCACAAATTGGAAATCTCCCTCTTTGAGTGATTGATAAGTGGAGGGATCAAGCATGTTACTCTAAAATGCCAAAGAAGAATGAGGCCTTCAATTTCAAGATGAATATATGATATCTTTCCTTCCTTGCAAGACCATTTTAGCGTCACCGAGTATGAAAACATCAAAGTAATTATAAAATATGTGTATTTCTTAGATCATAAAGCCATGGAATCCCAGGAAAGTGATTCCAACAACAAAGTTAACGCTAAGTAAGCGCGACTTGCTGTGGAAATTTTTGTTTATCTTCTTAAACAAGGATATAAGAACATCAACATTACAATTTTGAGAATGTATAAAGGTCAGATGAGTGAAATTCAAAGAGATCCGAATGATTGTCTTTGTTACAGGTATAATCATAATGAGAAAACAAATTCCCCTCAAGTTTGTTATGTGGATAACTATCAACAAGAAGAATGCAATATTATCATATTATCTCTAGTTAGGAGTAATAAAATGTTGGGCATCGAAGGGTCAAGATGAAATATTGGGTTTCTCAAGGTGTCAAACAGGGTCTATGTGGCATTGTCGAGGGAAAATATGGGGCTCTACATCTTTGGAAATGCATAAATCCTAAGATCTCGAAGCACTATGTGGGGGTCTGCATGGCATTGTTGAGGGAAAAGATGGAGCTCTACATATTTGGCAATGCATAACTCCTAATATCTCGAAGCACTATTTGGGAGTCAATAATTCAAATATTGGGGAGTTCCAATTCCATTGGACCTGCAATAACGTTGGCCTACCAAAATCATCCACAAACAAAGACAAGGGTCTTGGAAGCTGAATATTTCAGACAAGTAGAGGACGAAGGCTGTAGAAAACCTTGTGAATATCAATTAAAATGAGGCCATTTTTTCCCAAGGAGCCTTGAATAAAATTACAGAGCTAGACACTACTTCTATTTTCCAAGGAACACTCATGAACTTGAGGATCTCTGCATAAATTTCTGTTAAAGTGCCATATGTCTATCTTTCACACTACCCTTCTTGGCACGTAGGTTGGATTTCGTTGGTTTGGAATGAAATGTACTATGGGAGATTCTTAAAGAGGACCACATTGATTTCCTTGTGCATCGATACATATCATCTTCAATATCACTCTGCAAATATAAGATGGACAGGTAAGAAATTTTGAAAGGTATGATATTTTGGACATAATTGTTGTTTAAAGCTTATTTCATATTGTGTGCGCATGAGAGAAGGTAGCATTTGTTGTATCATTGTGAAATCTCACAGGTTTTTGTGGTGCTATTTGCTAATAAAGTACACTATGAGTTTCCTATAGGGAAAACTTACCATGGGTAGCTCCAACCTCGCATTACCAGATTGCAAGTCACTTGCATATTTGATGAAACCAGAGTTGAAGAAAAATGACATCTCCACAAAGGTAGGTCTTGCTCCTTTTGTTGTTCGACTGGCTTCTTTTTCCTCTCAATTTTCTTTGGATTTGGATTTGGATCTTCTATTGTTAAGTAATTTTTATACACGTTAGCAACCAATTTGGTATAATCCTCCTGTTCTTGTTTAGGTTTCATTGGCCTTAGCAAGCAGTTTGGTATAATATTCATGTTCTTGTTTTGGTTTCATTTCCCTTTATGTGATAGTATTAATACTGCTAAGAGGAGGAACATAAGATTTTGAGGTGGTGAGGAGAGAGGTGGTGCACAAAGCATCGAATGCATAATCACACATAACATCTCTGCAATGTCATATTGTAGTACCAACTTTACATTTCCCACTCCTTGATTCTATATTTTTAAATATTTTTTAAAACCTGACAAATAACTAAAAAATTGAACACATACTAGTGAAATAAAGTCAAATCAACATGATTTCAGCCAATGATAAATTGAAATCACAATTTTAGAAAATTAGGAAAATAAAATTGTTTTTATCTAAAAAATTGAATTATGGGAACTAATAATAAACCTTGGAAAAAAATTACAAAATACACCAAGTAATTGTAAATGTGTTGAACCTGCACAGAAAAGATCTATCTAGCAAATGGCATACACAGTTTGTAGAGAAAATATGAGAAAAGAGAAACAAGAGAGAAATAATGGAAGAATTCTCATTAATCGAATTCCACACTCAAAGAGTGACTAATTTACAATAGATATAGGATACATGAGTAACTAATGCACCATAGTAGTGATATAGAGAGATCTAGACACTCACTGATAGACATTGGAGTGAACTGTCACCTAGTCCTAGTTAATTGATCCATGGAATCATCAGTTAACTGAGTCACGACTTCCACTAGTCTAACTAAGTGTAGCTGAGTGTAACTGACTCTAAACTGAAGAGGAACATCCCATTTTGTAAGGAAATATTCTCTAGAGAGAATATTTTCATATAAGGAAGAGTTCTCAACACTGGAATGTGAATCTTGAGGTGCATGCAATATATATTCCACATGAAATTCATAAAACAAATCTGAAATGGAGTAGACATCATATGAAATTAATGGAATACAAATTTGTGCAGATACTTGTGTAGAAGACTCTTTAGAACAAAATGCTTGATCTTCTGATGGATTTTATTCTGGCTCTATCTATTCAACCTCCTGCATGGAATCTTCACAATATCATTTATTCCAGAATAGAACCTCCAATTTGGTCCATAATTCATTTGGAGTTGAGTCTTGTGAATCATCATATACTTGGTGGAGAATTTTAGGAGAATTAAACCAGAGGATACATCCTATGGGCATATCTTGTTATTTGGTACAAGCCTCTGCATCTGAGCTGAAGAAGTTTTTTTTTCTTCCACTCCAAATAGTTATGAGGCATGAGAAGTATTGTCGATGAATAATCCATCTTCTCTGTGTTCTTCAATCTTTAGTACCTGGAAAAAGAGTCTAGTGTGTATTTTTCCTAGTAATCTGTCGGATTTGATACCATGTAAATGTGTTAAACCTGCACAAAAAATATCTAGCTGGCAAATGACATACATAGTTTGCGGAGAAAATATAAGACATAAAAAATATCTCTAATAATAATGTCACAAAAAGCACCTATTAATAATCGTTGACTATTGTGTGAAAGCTATAGTCCCTATCCAAAGGTAGGGACTAATAATGTGTAGTCAAAATTATAAGATTTTCAAGTTTGGATACTTGAATCATGGGTTAAGTGCATCCTTTTATCAAGATGCATTTTATTCCTGAATTTATTTATATCTTTGATAAAGTGAGTGTCATGTTAAATGGGTTTAGGTTTATGGGGATGATTGGGTTCTTTATGAGACTTTAGTGATCATGATTCAATCAATTAACTTCCCATGCCTCTAAATATTATAGATTTGTTTGCGTTTACTTCTATCATTATCTTCATTAAAGTGTATTAAAACAAGGGTCTTATTTAAAAAAATATATTAGATTGTAAATGGTCGTAGTTAGAATAGATTGTTGAACTATGAACACATTGTCTTTGCTTATGTTCATGGATTTCTCCATAAGTTTAACAATGTGTGCTTGAAATTATAAGATTTTCAAGTTTGGATATTTGAGTCACGGGGCTTCGTGCCTAGTGCCTCTTGCATCAAGAGGTATTTTGTTCTTAAATTTATTTATATGCTTGACAAAGTGAACGTCATGTTGATGAAGGGGCATCGTAAGTCAGCAGCCAAGCAAGCATGGATGCGAAATCTAGTTGGGAAAAGCGCCAGCACATTTTTCACATTTTGAAATGTTTTGAAGGATTAAGAAGCTGATATAAATGTAATAGCTAGAAGCATACTTGCATTTATGTCTGGCTGTTGTAAACAGATCGTGAGCGATTTTCTCTCATCTGTCAATGTAAAAGGCATTTAAGCCCAGTTAATGAAAGTAGGTAGGTTTGAATTATAGATTAGACAATTTAGAAGAGTAGGAGGGAAAACAGATATAGACACCCTCGCCCTTGTATCATAGTAGATTGTATCATTAACATTAGCATAGCACAAAAGAAGAAAGATGTAGCAGAGAGTTGAAAAGAAGAACCCGTGTATAGGAGATTTGAATTAATATATGAAGCTTTGAGTCAGATTTCATGGTGTTATGATGTTTTCTGTTTATACATGGTGAATGGTATGCTCATGGATGTTTATTCTCTCTGTTATGCATTTGTTTTAATACTGTGTGTATGTATGATTTCATGTTGAATGTCTGAAGTCTGAGAGAGAGAGAGAATGAGTTTCAATTGTTTCTCTTCCTAAGTGAGAAAAGTTCCTGTAAGGAGTGCAGTGAAACGTCCATAAGGAGTGTGTTGACAAGGGATCTAAGTTTTATCTCAGAAAGCTCAGGAAGGATACTGTTGTTCTCATTTCAGCAGAAGTACAGGTGAAGCCCAGAAGCTGTGCAAGGTGTGCGCAGGCTAGTCGAGACCTTAAACTTTTCAACTAAGGTTGAAAGGTGAGAGACTGCTATTGCAGAAAGTGCACAGAGTCGAAAGATCAAATACTCAGGAGTATTTGATAGATTTTCCGCAAGGAGTGTGTGCAGGAGTTCTTTTAAGACTCAAGATTGCGAATGAAAGCTCAGAAGGGTCAGCACCTTTGAAATTACTCAAAGGGATACGGAGATTGAAAACATCTCGGAGAAGTTAAGTCCCAGTGGGAGAAAACTGGTTCATTTCGCAGAAGCTGTCAAGGAGGGAACAAGCGGTTGAAATTCTCCGAGGAGAGCTCGCGAAGTCGCGAGGACCGTAGGATTCAGAAAAGATGCAAGGTATATAGGGGAAGATGAACTCATCACTTTGGTATCAAGAATCAACATGGACCGTTGATCATGATAGTGGAGCTGTTAGGATCATTTCGGCATTTTGATGTGTCGGGGTTCGAGAACCAGAGAAGGTAGTGTTTTGGGGATTTAGAGTCTCAAACTTCCGGTACCCAGAAGACAAAATAGCATGGGCTATCAGATCTAAAGGAAGAAGGCATCATTTCAGAATTTGGGATTTCAAAGTGGTAGGGGAATGACAGTTGAAGGCTTGTTCAAGTCCCGAAAGCTGGGAAGAGGGACAGGTGGCGAGAGTCCACGTCAGAGAGAGAAATCATTTGAGTGGACAGGTGACGTGTCTTCATCAGATTGGTGGAGTCAAACCTTGTTGACCATTATGGGGTTTGAAGGTTGAAGAACCATGAGCCTTGCATCCGAATTCGTGAAGTCGCGAAGTCTCAAACCCCGATGAAGTGAAAAGTCCATTGGGAAGCCAACATTTGCTGAACGCATCAGAATTCGACATTTCGGGTTTTGGAAGTTGTAGAGATAGGAACTCTCGACAACAGGGATCGCAAAATCGTGAAACCCAAAGTCCCAGTTCGACGAAGGGAACGATCTTACTGAGATCGGGAGACTTGAGTGGTGCTTTGTGGTTGATCACATGGGGCATACTCATAAGGACCTGTGGATACACTGTTGCTATGTGTGTGTGGGATTCCCTGTGGAGGGACCGAAGAGTCAATTAGACTCAAGGGGTAGATTTAGAATGATCCTGCGTAGACCTCGGCCTGAGGGTTCGGGGGTCTGCGTCAGTTTTGGTATCAGAGCTTGACTATGTTTGTATATTGCAGATGAAGGAAGCAGGAGGAAGAAGAGTACTCTGATACACATAGATTTGGTATCAGAGCACAAAACAATTTCTTGCTTTCTGTAGCAAATAAAGGAGAAACATTTACAGTCATGCCGCCAAGGAGAAGAGACAGGCCAATGCCAATGCCTGATCCAGTAATGGAAAGAGAAATGCATGAACTACGTGCAAGGCTTGATGCCATGGAGACAACACAGAGGCGCACAATTGACACTGGGGATATCAACGAAGCTGACAGTGAAAATGAAGTTGGAAACGAAGGAGAAGAAGTTGCAATCGAGGATGTTGCAGATGAATGCCTATTTAGAGTTGTCGCAAGAATAGGTGCTAGAGCAAAAATGGAGATTCCCATGTATGAGGGAAACTTGGATGTTGAAGAGCTCCTAGACTAGATTAGATCTCTGGATAAATACTTTGACTATGAGGATGTCGAGGAAGATAAGAAGGTCAAACATGTTGTCACCAGACTTAAAGGGAATGCAACACTGTGGTGGGATGAACTGCAGGCTGACAGATGTTGTAAAGGCAAGTAGAAAATCAAGAGCTGGGATAGAATGGTTGCGAAGATGAAAGCCAAATTCATACACAAGAATTACGAATTTACTCTGTTTCAGAGGATGCAGAATTTGAGACATAAACTGATGTCAGTGAAGGAATACATTAAAGAGTTCTACAAGATAAATATCAGAGAAGGTCATCGGGAAAGCGATGATGAAAAGGTTTTTAGGTACATGAATGGTCTGAGATATGACATCCAAGATGAGATGAGAATGATGATCATTCGAACTATAGAATATGCTTATCAACTTATCATATGGCTATGAAAGATGAAGATAAGCTGAGCTGAAAGCAAGGTCAAAGAGGCCAAGGCAGAAGTCAAGCTAGAGGCAAAACAATTGCCCAAGAAAAAACACAGAGACCTAAAGAAGAAGGGAAGAAACCTCAAACTCAACCTGAGAGAGGTGGAAGCTCACAGAGAGGGCAGTATGCCAATAGAAATACTTTTCCTCGAGCTAGAGGAAGAGGAAGAGGCCGAGGAGGTGAAGTGAAATGCTTTGTCTATGGAAAGATCAGACATAAATCATATGAGTGTCCAGATAGGAAGAAAGAAGGTGGTGAAAATCACATTGCCAAAGCACAAGGACAAAATGTTGAGGTAGAAGATGCTGAGGGTGGAATATCCTTGATGATGAGGAAAGTTCTCTTAACGCCAAAAAAGGAGGCAGAGAACCCAACCCAAAGAAACAGTCTGTTTTAGACTGCTTGCAAAACAAAAGATAGAGTATGCAAAGTCATCGTGGACAGTGGTAGCACAGACAATCTTGTTTCTACAGAGATGGTAGAAAAGTTGGAGCTGGAGACTATCGTACATCCAAGCCCATACAGAGTTTCATGGCTACAAAAAGGACATCAGGTAAATGTCACTAAACAATGTTTAGTTGAATTTAAAATAGGGGGATATAAGGATGAAATATTATGTGATGTCATTCCCATGGATGTTTGTCATCTATTGCTGGGTAGACCATGGAAATGTGATAGAAATGTGATTCATGATGGGAGAAAGAACACATACACCCTGGAGAAAAATGGGAGAACGCACATGTTGTCGTCGATTAAAAACCAATAGATAAAACCAGAGGTGAACAACACTGTACTTCTCATGACTGGGAAGGAACTTCTTAATGAGGTTAAGAAGAAGGAAGACACACAATTTGTTGTGGTTAGGAAGCCTAGAATTGTTTTGACCAATACAAGAGTGGATGATTTACCAGAGGAAATCCAGAAGTTGTTGGAAGAGTTCGCTGATATAGTAGTGGACGAACTACCTTGTTCGTTGCCATCGATCAGGAGTATAAGCCATCACATTGATCTTATACCTGGAGCCAGTTTACCAAACAAAGCAGCGTATAGGTTGACGCCGCAGGAGAATGAAGAAGTTAAGAGACAAGTCCAGGACTTAATGGACAAGGGATTGATTAGAGAAAGCTTGAGTCCATGCGTTGTTCCAACAGTGCTCAGCCAAAAGAAATATGGAGGCTAGAGAATGTGTACAAACTCAAGGGAAATCAATAAGATTACCATCAGATATAGATTTCCATTACCAAGGATGGATGATTTGATGGATTGCTTGAGTGGAGCAAGATTTTTTTCAAAGATTGATTTGAAAAGCGGATATCATCAGATTCGCATGAGAGAAGGTGATGAATGGAAGACAACATTCAAGATGAATGAGGGGATGTATGAATGGCTTGTCATGCCATTTGGTTTAACGAATGCACCTAGTACTTTCATGAGGCTGATGAACAAAGTCCTGAAGAATTTCATTGGGAAATTTTTCATCGTATATCTTGACGATATATTGATTTTCAGCAAGACAGAAGCAGAACACTTAAAGCATTTAGCCGCAGTGATGAAGAGATTACAGTAAGAGAAATTGCTGATAAATATGAAGAAATAATCATTTATGAGGACATAACTCATTTATTTGGGTTTTGTTATCTCTGCAAATGAGTTGAAGATGGACCCGGAAAAGGTAAATGAAATCAAGAATTGGCCATCACCGAAAAGTGTGTTTGAAGTTCGAAGCTTCCATGGTTTGGCTAGTTTCTACAGGAAATTCATTCAAAATTTCGGTGGACTTAGCGCACCAATGATGGATACAGTGAAGAAAAGACCCAAATCTTTTCACTGCACAGAGGAAGCGGAGAAAAGTTTCAACCTGCTGAAGAAGAAGATCACAGAGCAGCCAATTTTGGTTTTGCCGGATTTTAGCAAGACATTCCAAGTCAAGTGTGACATGAGCGGATTTGCAATTTGAGCGGTTTTGAAAAAGAAGATAGGTCGATCACATACTTCAGTGAAAAAATGAATGAAGCAAAGGTTAAGTACTCCACATATGACAAGGAATTCTATGCGGTCATATAAGCGTTGAAGAAATGGAGGCATTATTTGGTTCCCAAGGAGTTTGTTTTGTACAGTGATAATCATGCTTTACAATTCGTGACTCAACAGGAGAAGTTGAACCAAAAACATGCAAAATGGGTTGAATTCATGCATAATTTTACTTTTGTGATTAAACATATTTATGGAACTGCTAACAAAGTTGTTGATGCTTTGAGCAGGAAATGTTTGCTTATGCAGGAATTCAGAGTCAGAACTTTGGGTTTTGATAACCTCAAAGAGATGTACA
>JZKD02S2236224.1:395190-416706 GCA_000966675.3 Picea glauca
TTCACCATCAACCATAGCCGCAATACATTTCCCTCATAAAAGAGGGTTGCCTTCTAGGGCAAAAAACCCTAACATAATCTTTACCGTTAGATCTGCGACCTTATAATGAACGGTCTAGATTTATAATGAAATTACAATATACTTTTATAAGGCAATTTTTGCTTCGGGGGCTTCGCCCCCAAACCCCCGCTGGGGGCCCGCTTGCCCCTAGACCCCCCAGCTGGGGGAATAGGCCCCCTGGACCTTGCAGAGGGGGTACCCCCCCTCTGCACTCCCCCGCGTGGAAGAGTGTACATACTTCTGGGGTGTAAATACTTCATGGGGTATAAACACAGCTGAAAGTAAAAGACCTATAAATCAGGAAGATAATCAGGCTCCACAACCAACAGTATGCTGGGAGATGTAGGCCGAGGATTTTGTAGTGTGTGTCATAGAGGTAGCGAGGAGAGCAGAGTATAAAAACTTCCATAGGAACCCTAATTAATACTTCTATTTGTGTGAACCCTAATTCTCATGTATGTGAGAAGATCTAGGCTAAGGATTCCATGGTGAAAGAAAATCATTAGAGATGTAAGATAAAGAGTATTTTCATATGAGTGAGCGAGCATAAGATTTTTGTAACAGAGTGTAAAAGAGATGAGTTGTGATTGCTATAATTAGCAACAAAGAAAGTGAATTTCTTGGAGCAAAAAGAATATGATAAACATACAAGAGAAGAAAGATATTGGAAACCACCACAATCCCATTGTCTTTCTTATCCAGTGGAACCTCCCCTAGGGGTGATCTCTACTTCCATAAGCAAGGATCAAGTTTATTATATACAACCATTTTCTACGTGTCGTTAGAATAAATGTGGATGGTTAAAAGTTCAGTCATTTGTTAAATCAAGAAGTGAGTTAACAAGTCACAGATAAACTTGATTGTTATATGAAGGTTAAAGGTGTGACTCTTAAGTTTGATAGTTTGGAAGCATTTGGGAACTATATGGTGAGGGTTCTACAATAAATAGGGTTCTACAGGAGTATCCAGAGTGGTATTTTCTTCATTGAAGGTTGGAAAAGGCTATGTGGAAGAAATGGATGATGTATGAGGAGGAAACTATGGACTTCTCCAATGATCCCTTAGAGGGTCAAAGGATTTGGTATAGCCCTGGTTTAGTTCAAGGGATGCTACAAAGGATACCAACAAGCTTCTCCATTCGAGGTCTACACAATTGGAGGAGGCCACCATGGAGATTCAGAGTGAACTAGAGCAATATTTGGGTGATCAAGGTCTTAGGATCCCAAGATAGCTAGAGGAAGGGGTGACATGTCCTTTCGGTGATCAAACCAAGGATCATAAATACAAATGTTGTTCATCCCATGCGAGTAATGACCCTGATCTTGCAAATCCATCAACCTTAAGTTCTTGGCTAGACAAGGACGATCATTTATGACACTCAAGGTTTGAAATGGTAACTACATTGGATGAGGTCTATAACAAGTTTGGTTTCCTTTGCGAATATGATATTGGTTGATAAGATAGTTTTTTTGGTTTTAGTTTTGTTGGAAATATGTTGGATTTGAAGCTTTTGAGCAACAACCCATCCTTGGATTTGGAGGTTGTAGGGCATCAGTCTTAGGAGGGCTCTAGAAATACAAATAGGTGTAAATGTATCAAGAAGACATAGGAGGCCATCAACCAGAACCTTGGTGGAAAAACAAAACTTAACGACAATATGGTTATGGGAGACCGAGGACTGGTAGGACATTTAACAAGGATGAGATTGAGTTTAGATGAATTGAAGAATTGGACCAAGAAAAACTTCGAACTATAGTGGGGGCCTCTCCATGTACCCTAATTCCAGTCAAAGGATGGTTATTTTAGGTTTTTTGGACAACCAAATAAGAAAAAACTATCTTACACCAGCATTGGAAGTGGGATCTCAGTCCCCGTTCTTAAAGAAATGGCATATTGAGTTCGATGCCAAGTAAGCTAGTGTGGTCATTCTCCCAATTTGGGTTCATATCCTAGGGTTTCCGTTGATTTTGTGGTTTGAAGAGGTGTTTGGAAAAATTGGTAACACCTTAAGTACCTTTTACGAAGTATATTGATCTTTCTTAGAGTTTGGGTACTATGACATGGCACAAATCTTGGTAGGGTTAGAAGTGAGCACAAATATGGTAGAATCAATGGATATCATAAGGGGAGTTGACCTCTTCCATCTTAATATAGAATATGAGGGGATTCTATTAGAGTACACTCATTACCACTGTTATGATCACCTTGCTTCATAATGAAATTACTAAAGTATAAATAATAATTGGGCTTCGATGAAGGATCCAAGAGCCTCAGAGACATTAGAATTGGAGACAATTCATTTTATGAGAAGGGAAGAGGATGTATAGGTTCAAGTGAATTTAGATGGTGTTTGAATAGGACCTATGGTAATAGATGGTAAAAACTCAAGCACTAGATATGTCAAAGAACCTAACCTAGACATGACCAACAACAAGAAGGAGAGTAAGGAAATTTTGGGTAAGACCCATCAGTCTCATTCTATGAATATAATTTTTTCTTCAAAAAATTATATTTTTGGGACATGGGGAAATGAGGATGGGTCCAAAGAACTCGAATCCCTGAGTGGATTTATACCTAGGTTGTATGGTATAAAAAAATCAAACCCACTGGCCCTCATACCTATTCTTGGTATAATAGAGGGTTTGGGTGTGGGACAAGAACTAAGAGGTTTCCTCACAAAATCTACTATGACCAGTACTCTGGATGGAAAGGGTACTCGAGATTATAATTTGATGCAACCCCCCTCCCCTCCTAGGGGTTGCGTTACCTCCCGGTCAAGGATATTCAAAACACTTAATTCGAATCAGCGTTTCGGGCCTCTAGCAAAACCTGGAACAACTTACACAGGCCACAATTGTTACCTCGTTGGTTTGAATTACCCGCACAATTGTTTTTTGGCGCCTTTGGTAACTTTTGAATGGAGGGCGCTAGATCCACTTGCCAGGCTCTTCCTCTTTGTGACCATGGGCTATAACCTTGGGCTAACCCTCTTCATAACTTCGAGCTTCAAGGGTTTTGCGACCTCCACCCTTGTTTTCTTCCAAAACGTGTTTTCGTCGAAACACACTGATCTTTGTCGCATGTCCTCCTAGATACGATGGTCCAGATCTACTTCGACCTTCACGACTTTGCAAAGATTGCACTTTCTCCATGCAATTTCTTCTAAAATCTATCTCTCGAACTCTCTAATATGTTGCCACGTATCTCCTTGCGACCAATGATTAGGATTCACTTTGCTTCTTTGGGACTTCGACAACCCTCACTCTTTAAACACTTTTGATCCTCTGAACCATGCAGTGTTGAAAGGCTCCACGACTATCCTTCATGTGACTCTCCTAGATTTGACGGTCTAAAATGATTATGCTTCCTTCTGAACGCATCTTTATCGTTAATTTGGGGAATATTCAAGGGCTCCTTCTTATTGAAGAATTCTCACTGCTCTCCCTCTTGATCTTGATCTTCCTCCGAACTACTAACTCCTCAGAGTATTTTCTTCGGCACTTAGTCAAAATTGACCCTCTACACACCTTGCAATAGTTCTTCTTCCACAACTTAGCTTCTTTGTGGATGACTGTGCACACCTTGCAATAGTTCTTCACACTCTTCTGCAAATACACTTAAGTTACTCCTCCTGAGCTTCTGAGTCAAAAAGACTCTATCGACAAACTTCTTGTGGACAATATGCACTCCTTGCATACAAAGATCCAAGTTATCTCTCCTGAATTTGTGCCTCCCTGACACTCTGAACTTCTCATAATGACTTCTTCAATACTTAGCCAAGTATCGATCCGACGCACACCTTGCAACAGACGTCCTTCAACTTAAATCTTAATGGGTGACTGTGCACTCCTTGTGACAGTTCTTATACGGATCAATTGTTCCCCCTGAACAATATGACTCTGAGTGTGTTTCTTCCTACGCACACCTTCAAACTATCCCTTCTGAACTTTTTAAGTCAAAACAGACTCTGTCAATGCACGCCTTGCAGACACTTATGCACTCTTTGCAAACAAAAGTTTTGTGTTATCTCTTCTAATCTTCTGAGTCGAAATAGACTTTTTCGATGCACACCTTGCAAACACTATGCACTCCTTGCATAGGCTCATAGAATAGAAATAATTGAAACTTATCTAACATCTCTTATATTCCTACATTCAACCATGTAAACGCATTCATAACATAAGAGCAAGTAATAACAAAGAATTGCAATTAACAAAAATCCCACCATTCATTCATTCAGATAGACGAAGTAACAACAACACCAAACATGTGGATCAATGCTTCTATGTTATATTCATTCAACTGATATGTACATGGATTCATACAATGCTCTTCAACATCTCTCAACAACTCTTGACAACAACAACAATTCTCTGCAACTTTCAGCTAAATAACAACAAAAACAACCACTCTCAACAACCTCATTTGGGCATACCTTACATTTATTTATACAAAACAAGCTCATAGATATTTTCCCTCTGAATACCTTAGTGTTATCCTATCAAAATAAAGTATTTCAACTACTAAGGATTTATTACAATAAAAGTTTGAGACAGATAGATAAGAGAAAATGATTTGAATCTGTACTATAGTCTACTACATTAAAGGAAAATTCATTCCCCATCGATCTCATGTGATGGTTCAACTCTTAAACATTTAAGATGTTCTTTAATTTAAATATTTTAAAATATTTGCGTGTCATGCCCTCTTAAATTCAAAGTCACTTCAAAATGCACGCTAGGGTGTTGAGTTGTCTTCCACTTGCGCCTTGATGACGATGTTCCTGCATCATACTCCTCTAGGAAAAAAATCATGGAATCTTGTTCATGAGTTCCTGCATTGAATTTCCATGCTTCTGAATATCTTCTTCATTTACCCAACTAGCATCTTCTATGGGGTGTCCTTTCCACTTTACCAAATATTCAAAATAAGTCTTTCTCTTGGTCTTCTTACTAGTCGTCTGATCTATGATCTTCTCCATCTGCAACTTTTCTACTATAGGCATCTACTTCTCCCACTGGATCTCCTTATGATCTTTCAAAATTTTGGTGTCATCTTCCCTGTAAGGATACAGGTCTGAAATGTTGAATATGGGTGATATAACCACCTCTTCTGGAAGCTCTATCTCATAAGCATTTTCATAAAACTACCTTAGGATCTTGCATGGTCCCATCTTCTTCAGCTTTACCTTGTTATATGTTCCCCTTGGGAACCTTTCCTTCCTGAGATGTGCTAGAACTTGATCTCCCACTTCAAATTGAATTTTTCTCCTATACTGATCAAATCTGTGTTTGTATTTGTTGCTTCTCTTCTACAACTGTTCTTTGATCTGGTTATGAAGCTTCTGTATTTCTTCAGCGAAGTCTTCTGCTCCAGCTCTTCTTAATTCATTCTACTCTAGATATCTCAACAATGATAATCCTATTGGATTCATCCCATATACTATCTAAGATGGTCTATTTCCTGTACTTATTTTTGGTGAGTCATTGTATGCAAACTCTGCTTGTGACATAATTTGATCCCACTGGCTATGATGTTATGTGACCAGACTCCTCAACAAATTTCCTAAACTTTGATTCACCACCTCAATATATCCATCCATTTAAGGGTGATATGTTGAACTAAAAGATGGTTCTGTCCCCAATTCCTTCCACAATGTCATCCAGAAATGACCAACAAATTTAGTGTCCCTATCTGAGACAATACTCTTAGGTAACCCATGAAGTCTCACAACTTCCTTGAAAAATAAATTTGCAATGTGTGTTGCATCATTAGTTTTCTGGCATGGGATAAAGTGTTCCATCTTTGAAAATCTATCAACTACCACAAATATGGAATCACTTCCTCTTTTTGTTCTTGGCAATCCCAACATGAAATCCATGATTATTGCATCCCAAGGCCTATCTGGAATAGGTAATGGTTGATACAATCCAGTGTTTTGTTTCTTTCCTTTTGCATACTGGAAAATATTACATCTGTTTACAAACTTCTTCACCTCTACCCTCATACCTGGCCAATAGTATGAATTGTTCAACTATGCAAATGTCTTTTCATGGCCAAAATTTCCTGCTAGACCTCCACTATGTTTTTCCTTCAATAGATTTTCTCTCATTGAGCACTTTGGTATGCACAATTGGAAACCTTTAAACATCAATCCATCTTGAATCAGATACTCTATCCACTGGCTTTTGTCTCTGAGCACAATATTTCCACATGCTTCATATGATTCGTTAAAATATGGATCATCACAATACATCTCCTTAAGGTGTTCAAATCCTAATGTTTTCACTTGAAATTCCTACAGAATTGGACATCTCTTGCTCAATGCATCAACAACTTTGTTAGGATTAACATAAATATGTTTAATGAAAAAAGTGAAATTTTGCATAAACTTTATCCACTTAGAATGTCTTTTATTTAACTTCTCCTGTCTGTTATGAATTATAGAGCCTAGTTATCGCTATACAAAACAAACTCTTTTGGAACAAGCTAGTGCATCCATTTCTTCAAGGCTTGAATTATTGCATAAATTTCTTTATCATATGTGGAGTAATTTCTCTTAGTGTCATTCAACTTCTCACTGGAATATGCAACATGCTTATTATCTTGGCTTAAGACTTCTCCAATTGCAACTCCACTAGCATCACATCTTACTTGAAATGTCTTCCTGAAATCTGGCAAGACCATAATCGATTGTTCTGTTATATTCTCTTTTAATATCCCAAATCTTTTCTCAACTTCTTCTGTCCACTTAAAACAATTGTGCCTCTTCTTCACTGTATTCAATATTGGTGCACAAATTCCACTAAAATTTCTAATGAACTTCCTATAGAAACTTTCTAGTCCATAGAAACTTCTCACCTCAAATATGCTTCTTGGCGATGACCATTCTTTGATTGCTCTCACCTTCTCTGGATCCATCTTCAATTCATTTGGAGAGATAAAAAAACCCAAGTAAATCAGTTATGTCTTCATAAAAGAGGATTTCTTCAAATTTATTTGCAGCTTCTCTCGCTGCA
Source organism: Picea glauca (assembly GCA_000966675.3). Classification (NCBI taxonomy): domain Eukaryota; kingdom Viridiplantae; phylum Streptophyta; class Pinopsida; order Pinales; family Pinaceae; genus Picea; species Picea glauca. The sequence continues at coordinate 402,270 of JZKD02S2236224.1, forward strand.
ATCTCCTCATCACTAATGTCAGATGTCTCAAATGCTCTTCTTCAGTTTTACTGAAGATTAATATATCATCCAGATATACAATCACAAACTTACCAATAAAATATTTCAATGCCTCATTCATCAACCTCATAAAAGTAGTTGGGGCATTTGTTAAGCCAAATGGCATAACAAGCCACTCATACAACCCTTCATTTGTTTTGAAGGTAGTTTTCCACTCATCACCTCCTCTCATTCTTATCTGGTGATATCCACTCTTCAGATATATCTTTGAAAAATAGTTTCCTCGACTCAAACAATCCATTAAGTCATCCATTCTTGAAAAAGGAAATCTATACCTGATGGTGATCTTATTTATGTCTATTGAGTCTGTACACATTATCCATCCTCCATCCTTTTTTGGACTTAATATAGTTGCTACTGTGCATGGACTCAAGCTTTCTCTGACCAAACCCATGTCCATCAAATCCTAGAATTGTCTCTTTACCTCCTCATTCTCTTAAGGTGTCAATATGTATGCAGTTTTTTTCGACATACTTGCTCTTGGTATTATATCAATTTGATGGTTGATACTTCTGATGGGTGTCAATGAGCTAGGTAACTCATCCACTACTATGTCAACAAAAATTTCTAACAACTCCTAAATTTCTTCAGGAAGATCATCCATAGAATTACTTGTACGGACAACTATGGTTTTCCTTACCACATCAAATTGCATCTCATGTTCCTTCTTGACTTCACTCAAGAGTTCTTTCCCACTCATGAGAAGTATACTTGTGTTGGCTTTTTCCTTTACTTTCTTTTCCTCTATTGGCAGTAGCATTTGTGTCATACCATTCTTCTCCAAAGTATAAGTATTTTTTCTCTCATCATGAATGAAATTCTTGTCAAACTGCCATGGTCTCCCCAACAAAACATGACATACATCCATGGGAATCACATCACACAAAATCTCATCGCTTATCCTCCTATTTTAAATTCAACTAGGCATTGTTTAGTTACCATTATCTAGTGTCCCTTATGCAACCATGAGACTCTACATGGACTTGGGTGTGCAGTTTTATGCAGCTCCAATTTCTCCACCATCTCTATGGATACTAAGTTATCAGTGATCCCACTATCAATTATTACCTTGCATACTCTATCTTTATTCTTGCAAGCAGTTCTGAACAAACTATTCCTCTGCACTGGTTTTTCAATCTCTAGCTTTGACTTCAAGAGAACCTTCTTCATCATGAAAGATTTCTCATCTTCTGCACCTTCTGCTTCAACATTCTGCTTCTGTGCTTCCAAAATGTGAGCTTCACCTCCTCCTTATTTCTTTCTCTCGAGCCATTCCCAAGACATGTGCCATGTCTTTCCACATGCATAACACTTCACTTATCCTCCTCTGCCTCTTCCTCGAGGAAAAGAGTTTTTCCACCAAACTGTCTCCCTTGGGAACTTCCTCCTCTTTCTGAGTGACTATGTGGTTTTTCAATCTCCACCTTGGGCTTCTGTGCCTTATCATGTTCATTTCCCTTACCTTTGTTTATACTTCTCCCTCTTCTTCGTTGGCTCTGTTTTTTGTCCAACTTCTCTTCTTCCTTCAGTGCAATCTGATAAGCGACATCCACTGTCCTCACTATCATCATGCTGATTTCATCCTGGATTTCATATCTCAATCCATTTATATACCTAGAAACCTTTTCATCATATTTTTCTCTCTATCCAACCCTGATGTTTAGCTTGTAAAACTCTTCTGTGTACTCTTTACCTGTCAGTCCCTTCTGTCTCAGGTTCTGCAACTTCCTGAATAGATTTATCTGATAGTCCTTGGGTATGAATTTAGCTTTCAACTTGGCTACCATTCTATCCCAGCTCTTAATAATTTTCTTGCATTTTCATCTTCTATCAGTCTGCAATTCATCCCACCACAACGTTGCATGTCCCTTTAATATAATGATGACATGCTTCACCTTATTTTCCTCATTGACATCCTCATATTCGAAGTACTTGTCCATTGATCTTATCCAATCCAACAATTCTTCGACATCTAAATTGCCTTCATACATTGGGATGTCTATATTTTCTCTAACTCCCAACTTGACAACAACTTTCAGCAAGCGTTCCTCTGTAGAATCTTCTCCTACAACTTCTTCAACTTCCCTTTCTTCACTCTCTGCATCACTGACGTATCCAACATTAGGTGCTCTCCTATGTGCTATATCCATAACATCTAACCTTGCACGAATTTCTCTCATCTCCCTTTCCATAGCTCGATTTGCTACAAGTGGATCTGCACATCTTTCGGGTGGCATGGTGCTGAACATTTCTTCACACAACTACCACTTAATGTATCTGATACCTCTTGATAATATTAGACTACCTCTTCTTGCCTACATAAATCAATTATGTGGCTTTGATACAACTTGATGCATCCCCCCTCCCCTCCTAGGGGTTGTGCGACCTCTCGGTCAAGGATCTTCAAAACACTTAATCCAAATCGGCTTCTCGGGCCTCTAGTAGACCCTGGAACAACTTACACAGGCCCTGATTGTTACCTTGTAGGTTTTAATTACCCGCACAACCATTTTATGGCACCTATGGTAACTTTTAACTGACGATCACTAGATCCACTTGCTAGGCTCTTCCTCTCTATGACCGCGGGCTATAACCTCGGGCCAACCCTCTTCGTAACTTTGGGCTTTGGCGGTTTTGCGACCTCCACCCTCGTTTTCTTCCAAAACGTGTTTCTACCGAAACACACGGATCTTTTTCACGTGTCCTCCTGGATCCGATGGTCCATATCTACTTCGGCCTTCACGAATTTGCAAATATTTCTCTTGCTCCACGCAATTTCTCTGAAACTATATCTCTCGAACTCTCTATTTTGTTGCCACGTATCTCCTTGTGACCAACGATTAGGATTCACTTTGATTCTTTGGTACTTCGGCGTCCCTCACTCTTTAAACAATTCTAAGCCTTTGAACCACAAAGTTCCAAAAGAATCCACGACTATCCTCTGTGCGAGTCTCCCAGATCTGACGTTTCGAAACGATATTGCTTCCTCTTGAATGGATCTTGCTTGTTATTTTGCGGAATCTTCAAGGGCTCCTTCTTATTGAATAATTCTCATCGCTCTCCCTCATGAGATTGTTCTTCCTCCGAACTGCTAAATCCTTGGATTATTTTCTTCGACACTTAGTCAAAATTGGCCATGTGCACACCTTGAAACAGGTCTTCTTCCACAACTTAGCTTCTTTGTGGATGACTGCCCACACCTTGCAACAATTCTTCACACTCTTCTGCAAATACTCTTAAGTTAGTCCTCCTGAGCTTCTGAGTCAAAAATACTTTGTCGACGCACTTATTGCAGACAATATGCACTCCTCTCATGCAAAGCTCCAAGTTATCTCTCCTGAATTTGTGACTCCTCAACACTCTTAACTTCTCAGAATGGCTTCTTCAATACTTAGCCAAGTATTGACCCTACACACACCTTTCAACAGGCTTCCTTCAACTTAACTCTTAATGGGTGACTCTGCACTCCTTAAGAGAGCTCTTATATGGCTCAATTGTCCCCCCTAAACAATATGACTCTGAGTGTGTTTCCGCCTACGGACACTTATGCACTCTTTGCAAACAAAAGTTTCACGATATATCTTATGAGCTTCTAAGTCGAAATATACTTTGTCGATGCACACCTTGCAGACACTATGCACTCCTTGCACAGGCTCGTAGAAGAGAAAAATTTGAAACTTATCTAATATCTCTTAGATTTGTACATTCAACCATGTAAACACATTCATAAGATAAGAACAAATAATAACAAAGAATTGCAATTAACAAAAATCCTACCATTCATTCATTCAGATAGACACAGTAACAACAACACCAATTATGTGGATCAATGCTTCTTTGTTATATTCCTTCAACTAATATGTACATGGATTCATACAATGCTCTTCAACATCTCTCAGCAACTCTTGAAAACAACAACAATTCTCTGCAAATTTCAGCTAAATAACAACAACCACTCTCAGCAGCCTCATTTGGGCATACCTTACATTTGGGATTGGTTGTGATAGGGGGAGACTTGAATTTCACCTTAGGAGCATCAAAATTCTGGGGCCTGACTGCTCAATAGGATCCTCTCTCTAGTAGTTTCATTAGAAAAATAGAAGAAACTGGTCTTTTGGATATTGAACCTTCTAAACTATCTTCCACCTGGAGTAGCAAGAGAGTTAGGGAAACCATAATTGTTATGAGGCTCGACAAGTTTTTAATCTCTAAAGCCTTCTTATATGAAGTGACAAGTATCAAACAATGGGTCACTATTGGGGGGGGGGGACTTGGATCATAATCTTGTGATGTTAGAAGTCCCCCCTACAATAGAGAATCCTGATATCCCCTTCAAATTAAATCCAGAGTGGATGAAGGTGGAGGATTTTGTGGGAACAATCAAAGCTATTTGGAAACCTTATAATGGTAATATAAAAGATTTGTCTCAAATTCACTTTCACAAAAAATTATTTGAGTAGAAAAGGTGGCTACTAATTGGGAAAGAGAAAAAAGATGAAAGATGATAGGGTTCTTAGAGAAGTAGAGGAATCCTTGGAGGTACTTTATAATATTGAAGGATTTGGGTATTTGAGTGAGGAACACAAAATCAAAGTAAATTCACAATAATATAAAAGGATGATCATTATTTTTGAAAAAGAAAAAGAATGGAGACTTACGAGTAGGGAATTATGGTTATAGGATGCGGATGAGAACACAAAATTCTTTCTCAAGTATGTAAACTGTAGAAATACTATAAAATATGTTTAGAAAATTCTTAAGGGAGATGGTACATCGGATAAAAATTTCAAGGACATAGAATTTTAAGGTGTAAATAATTTTCCCTCCCTTTTCGAGGAAGACACTCGTGCTACTATAACATAAGTGATAAGGTTTTCAACTCATTCCTTAGTTTCATTAATGAGGAAGATAATCAGGCCTTGATAAAGAAAGTTGGGAAAGAATAACTATATCATAATTTTTTGAGTTCTCAAAAGGACAAAAGTCCTAGTCCGATTGACTATTGGTGAAAATTTTATTAGGATATTATGAATTTATAGAGGAGGATCTATGAAGAGTGGTGGAGACTACTAGAACTCAAGGAAAAATGTTGGGAGCCTTTAATACAACCTTCCTAGCACCAATTCCTAAAGAAGATAATCCCACAACCTTTGAGAAATTTAGACCCATCTCTTTATGTAATTGCATATACAAAATAAACTCAAGGTCATTTCCAAAAGAATGGAAAGTGTTCTCTCAAATAATATCTCTAGAGAAAAATTTGGATTCTTAGAGGGAAGACAAATTCATGAGGCTGTTGGGGTAGCAAAAGAATGCATGCATTCAACAAAGGTCAGGAATCAAATATTGATGGTGATAAAAGTGGACTCGTCCAAAGCATATGACATGGTAAGTTTGATTTACACTAGACTTACCCTCATACATTTTGTAACATCCATGTTTTTAATCCTCATCTTAGCGATGTGTAATGTAAATATGATGTATGGCCATGGGCCAAAGCGATGTAAAATGTAAACATTATTTATCGAAATAATAATAATATAAAATGCATCATCGACTGCAAATGGACACAAACAAATTCATGGGGGATATGTTTCCACAAGAGAGGGGGGAAGTCCAAAAAGGGGGAATTATGCATGTCTGTTAATCCCATGTCACTTTCTAAATTATTATTTTATATGAACCTTCTTTCTTCCTTTGAGTGTATGAAAGCCCCAATAATTGAATACATGTAAGGGGGTTGGGTGAAAAGTCACTTCACATACTTATTGAGAGCATGGGGATGAGTACAATCAACATTAGGGAATGTGATAGTCAACATGCAATGGTAAAAATGGAAATTCAGATGGGAACTATAGGAAGTTTTTACATGCATATTTTAGGAAAATAAAAAGGTGCTAAGTGATGAAGCTTGAAGGAAGCCATAGTGGATTTTGTGGGTAGCTTGTTGGAGTTGTAAAATGCATGAAGAATCATGTTGTTAGTCATATAGAGTGAGTTTTGTTGTGCTGAGCAATGAATCATTGTTGAGAGTTTCCTATTGCAACTGTAATTCCTTAGAGTCCTAGCAAGAGAGATTCCTAGCCAACTTATACTAGAGCCCTGGAGGGAAGGGGCATAGCCTAAGCTGGGATTGTATAGCAGAGAAGGGGATTTTATTCCTTGGGTTGTGCAGGTTGAGGGGAAGAGAGCTGGTGCATTGGGATGGTTGTAGAAACTATATTTCTATGAGTGGAAAATAGATGCCCTTAGGAGAAAATTTTTCTTGTGTATTCTTGTCCCCAACTCGGGGGTGACTTGTTGTTGAGATTTGGAGAAACAAGTCTATGGTTGGGTGGAACGTCTATCCTCTACAACTAGTTGCACATTTGTCTTAAAAAGATAAGTCTTTTAATCTTTGTTCAATATTTTTATTTATGGGTTTAAATTGTTGTGCATATACTCTGCGTTCTTGAGTAGTTATATGTTGTTGTGTGTATGTTTAATTTTATACATTCATGTTCATTGAAAATGTTGTTAGATGCATGGGAATTTTGTCATGTTACATGCATTTTAATTTAATGGTATTAGAAAAAGTTGTATGGGTTATTAGCAAGGGTGACACTGTATGGTATCAGATCCACAGGTTCAACACTCAGCATGCATGGACCAAAGTCAACATGTTGAAGTATAGAATTCCAGGGGTGAAATTCAAATACACCTACAGATTATTGTTGAAAATCCCCCCCAAGTGAAACTAGGAAAATCTCCCAGGAAATTTAGGGAAATTGATCTCAGGGGGTTAAAATCCCTAATTTTAACCTTGTTTGAGAAATTGTAGGCCTGGAACTAGATGATATTAAAGTTACATAGAAAGCATAGCGAAAATTGGGTAAAAGTACCCAATTTCTGAGAAAATTCATGTGGAATTTGTGCTCATAATTGTTGTTGGGAAAATGAATAAGAATTAAATGGATGAAATTAGAATGAAGTTCAGTCTAGGGAGGTTAAATTGACAATTACAGTGTCAATTTAACTAAAATGACAAAGAATCCATGGATGAATTTGGGGAAATTGGGTGAAATCCCCAAATTTCATGGTGAACTCTGAATTGACTGGTGCCAAAATCATCGAGGGTTTGAGTATGGTGATATTTGGCCATTTGTAGTGTCAAATTTAACCTAGGGAAGTCAAGTTACAAAGTTTCATGGAAATTGAGGGGGGAATTTAAAAAATACACATTTTGAAAAATTGGAAATTTGTAGAATTTTTAAAAAAATTGGGGAAAATTATGTACATAGTGATGTGAAGGCCATGTAGCAATGGTGAGCCAAATTGCCATAGTGGCAGACCATGGTAGTGGGGTGGTAGGCCATGATGGAGAGGTTTGGGGTCTGCAATACAAGCCCAACATGTGACGTAGGTGCCATGATGGTGAGGGGGTGAGCTTCGAAACCATAAGTGGCATCAAAGAATTTTTTAGAGGTTTCTAAAAGTTTCAAAAAGCTTCAAAATGAATGTGGGATCGACACGTAGGAAGAGGGCGGTTTGGTGATTTCGAAGTCTTTGGTGCCATTAATCTCCCAGCTCCAACTAAAACCTCTGATATCAATGTGCACACTCAATCATCCTTTAATATTTTCCGTATGATCTAGGAATTGAGAAAGTCATGTGCCCAAAGGAAAAGAGTGTGATCTGGGACCCACCCATCCTTCCAGCTAATGAATGTTTGTCAAGTGGAGGCCTAATAGAGGAATTGGGACCCTTGTCCCATCTATGGTCAAATCCAACAACAAGAAGGTTCTCATGTATGAGTGTGGCCCATTAGTATTTAAAATAAAATAAAATAAAGAAAATTAAAAGAGAGAAGAGAAAGAAGGAGAGAAGAAGAGAGAAAAGAGAGAAGAGAAGAAGACAAGTGGGAAGGAGAAAAATAGACAAGTTTTGGACATAATGGGATCATTTAAATTTGGATTCAGATGAAATTTATGGGTTATTTCCACGTTGATGAGGGATACAAGAGTACCAATGAGGAACACTGGATAATTTAGCTTCATTTTTTTGAAAAGTGTAAATTGGCGGATTGTGAAGATCTAGGCTGTACTTAGTATTCAATGCCTCGTACTCAATAATCGAGGCCTAGATGAAGGTGAAAATTTTATAGGGAGTCCAAAAATCAAGTATGAAGATACTTAGTTTGGATTCTTCCAAAATTCTAAAGGGTTTGCAGTGGAGATGTTAAAATAAGGAAAAAACCACTATTCTCGAGCACTTTTTGGGGATTTTTGAAATCTTCAATGGAGGAAAAGGGACCCCAAATCTCCAATCTGGAAAAATTCATTTAGTCAACTTTTTACATACTCATCAAACTAGACAATTTTATCTTGAGGGATTTTTTGTCTATTTTTCTCCATTTGGGAGATAGCCATTTTCTGCAAAAAATTCCAAGTTTGGAGAGAATGTAATAGTGCAAAGTCATCAATTCTAGATTTATATAAAATTTGACTAGAGCATAATATTGTAAATTTGAAAACTATTATGTGTTCACAATCATAAATCCTATATTCACCCTATATAAAAAAAAATCATGGTTCTCACCATATTTTCTTTTGTAAGAGGAAGAAGTTATCCCTTGAGACTTTTGGTACCAATGAAACAAGTGAAAAAATGGGTGAAATTGTTGCTTCAAGAGAGTTATAACTTTCATCTTAGAAATCAGATTGATACATAAATATAGTCATTAGAAATATGATTAGGAATATAATATAATTGAAAATTCATAATTTTTATTAGTTTATCAGTGTTCTTCGAAAAATCAAGGGAAAGAAGGGTATGCAGCTCAATTACTGACAATTTTACAATATGCATAATTCTAACAATAATTGTTGCATGCACGTTTTTGCATAATTAGAGGTACATGAAGAATATAATTGGTTGGTATATGAGGACTATAGACATGGAGGATTCCCAAGGATATTATGGCCATGAAGATGAGATCTAAGGTTTACATGTCAGCATAGGAAATGTAGAGACTAAGTCTAATGGAAAAATAAGGAGGGTGGAGCTTGTGGAGATTGTTGAGACTACGAGAAGCTTGTAGAAAGAAGTCTATAGATATATACAAGAGAATGAAAGGATGATAATAATTTAGGAGGATAATATTCAAAGTCTAAATATGTTGGAGATATGAGTCAATAAAGATTCTAGCACAAAACAAGCATTCAATTGTAGGCAAGTGGAAGAATCTAGATCTCATGATAGGAGAGAATACCATAGGGTATCTAAGAAATCAAGGAGTGTTAGAAGATGACATCATTCACCAAGACACTCGACTAGAAGAGAACATGCATGTTTAGGGATAGAGAGAATCCCAATGGTGTCCACTGTTAGAAATCATAGGAGGAGGCCTGAGTCATATATTTTGCAAGGAGAGATAAGGAAGTTCAGACCACCATCATTTTGTGGAGAACATAGGAAGGGAGAAGATTCTAAATCCTAGTTGTTGGGAATGAAGAAATATTTTTGGTTTCTTGATTATTCATCAAATGTAGAAGCTAGAATTGCAACCTACCATTTTCAAGGAAAATAATTTATGTGGTGGGATCAACTCATGCAGGTTAAGCACATTGATGAGAAGAGGATATCATGGAGGAAGTTTAAAATATATTTATAGAAGAAATACTTGTCAAAGTAATATTATGACAAAAATATGCAATATTTATTTAAAGTCAAGCTTGGAAGCATGGCAATGGATGAGTAGTCCTTGAATTATTGAGGTATGTTGGCTTCATAAGGGATGAGAAGGTAAAAGTCCAAATATTTTTAAGTGGGATACCTTCTTTTTACAGAGATAAAATTCATTTTGATGATCTCAATACATTGGAAGAATCCATAAGAAAAGCCAAGTGTATTTATGAATAGATAAAAGGAGGACCATCTTTCCAATAGGCTTGGGATGACAATAAGAAAGGAAATATGGAGTAAAAAAAGAAAGGGTATAAGCCACTATTTTTCAGAAATAGTTCTCAAGGACAACCAACAAAAAGTGAGACAAGGATGACATAATCATTGGGGAAAAGGCCAAGAAAACAACCCATAAAATGTTGGGGATGTGAGGGAGATCACCTATATAGATATTTCCCTCGCAAAGGATAAAGGATGAGGACTTTTCAAAATATCTAGGAGGATGATATAGTTGAGGACATAGGAAGAATCATGTCGAGGATTTATGTAGCCTTGGACAAAAATTAAGTGGAATACCAATCTCCTATGATTGAAGTAGAAGGTAAGATTGATAATCATCCCAAATCCATTTTAATTGATTATGGAGCTAAACATAATTACACATATCTTAATCTTGTAGAAATATTTCATTTGCAAAGAAGAAAACATGGGAAAACTTGGTTGGTTCAACTAGCCATGGGGGTGTTAGAAAAAACAGGATCACGGAGCAATAAAATAAAACAAATGCGAAAATAAAACACAAAAGATACACAATACAATAGATATACAGATATACATGGTTCACCCAGTGTGGGATACATCCACTAGATAAATTTCCAGGTCCTTCCTTTATTATTATCCAACAAATGAAGGGATACAACCTACAACACACCTGTTGTAACTTCTTTTTCTTTCTCTCACAGTCTCCTCACTCAGAATACAATATTCGCAATGATACATAGACGCAATACATTTCCCTCATAAAACATGGTTTCCTTCTAGGGAAAAAAACCCTAACATAACTTTTACCGTTAGATATGTAACCTTGTAATGAACGGTCCAGATTTACTATGAAATTACAATATACATTTACAAGGAAAATTTTCCTTCAGGGGCTTTGCCCCCGAACCCCCACCAGGGACCTGCTTTCCCCTAGACCCCCCCAAGTGGGGCGATATCCCCCTGAGACCTTGCAGGAGGGGCAATCCCTCCCTGAACTCCCCCACGTGGAGGAGTGTACATTCTTCTGGGGTGTAAAGTCTTCATGGGGTATAAACACGACTAGAAACAAATACCTATGAATCAGGAAGATAATCAGGCTCCATAACCAACAATATCCCACTTGGAGACTGATCTCAAAAACTCCACCGATGTTGTATCTGTTGGACTATGATCCTTCTTGGACCTGGAAAATTTCTCATCTTTACCTTCATGCTTGAAGACCAACTGAAACTAATAAGGAACTCTTTTTCTCCCTGGTTACTCCCTTTTTTAACATGTTTGAAGGATTCTTGCTAGTGTGTATCTTTTCCAAGTTCAAATATCGATCTTTCAAAATAGATCGTATGAAATGGTACCTTAGATATATAATCTTAGTCTTTGAATGAAAGTCTAAGTTCTTTTCAATATGAATGTCACTCTCACTGTCACAGTACAACCTTCTATTCTTCTACGTCTTTCCCAATTCCTCCATAAACCAATGTAACCAAAACATTTCTTTACTAGTCTCTGTAGAAAAAACATACTCTACTTATGTTGTTGAAAGTGAAACAACCTTTTGCAGTTTCAAAATTCAACTTATTGTTGTTCCACCTATAGTAAAAACATACCTTGTGGTGCTCCTCCTACTATCTTTATCACCTCCATATCTGAATCAGCATATCCATGTAGAACAATGTTTGAACCTCCAAAACATAATGTATGAGTAGTAGTACCTCTCAAATACCCGAGAATCCACTTTACTTCCTCCAAATGTTCTTTACCTGGATTTTTCATATACATTCTCACAACACCCATTGCATGTGCAATATCCGGTCTTGTTCAAACCATCACATACATCAAGCTTCCAACTACTAATGAATAAGGGACCTTAGACATGTATTATATCTCCTCCTATGTCTTGGGACACATTTCCCTATTTAATTTTAAATGGTTGGACAAAGGCATACTAACTGGTTTTGCATCCTTCATTCTAAACCTCTCCAACACCTTTTCTATGTACTCACCCTAAGACAATGTCAATTTTTTTATTTTCCCTGTCTCTTGTTATTCTCATACCAACGATTTTCTTTGCAGCTCCCAAATCATTCATCACAAATGAATTATATAATTTCTTCTTGAGCACATTTATATCCTAAATATTAGACCCTGCAACAAGCATTCCATCTACATACAATAGCAATATAATATAGCTTCCATTTTCTAGCCTTTTAAAATAAACATAGTGATCAGAAAAACATCTACTATAACCTTGTTTTGTCATAAACCTGTCAAACTTCAAATACTTCCTTGGAGCTTACTTTAGGCCATACATGATCTTCTTCAACCTGAATACAAAATTCTCCTTCCATTTGACCTCATACCCATGTGGTGTTGGTCAGTTTGCACAGGTTGTTGCACAGGTTTTGTCATTAATGTCAAACTTTTCACTGAGAGTTCCTTTAGAATTCGGGAATTCGGAAATTGCAAGTTGAGAGATTCGGGAATTCGGACATTAAAAGTTGAGAGAATGGAGGCATGCTTCTCAATATACCGAAATGTGAATTTGAGATTCAATCCAGACCATTGGATCATGGAGGGTCAAGGACCGTCAATCCAAATATAATCATAAATCAGATATCAAGAAACAAAGAAAGGAGGAGCTCCAAACTTTGACATCGCGATACACGAAATCGTGAAACACAAAGTCCCGAAAAGCTGTGAGTCGTCGATCGGAGTGCAAAGTTCCAATGAGATTAGGACCGTTTGATCACGAAATACAGAAAGGGACACATGTCACATGATCTGTGGTTTCGAGAGTTTTTGTTGGAGGTCATGAAGCCCTGATGGCCAAAGTACCGAAACCCCGACAACCATCCATCTCGATGAATGATTAAGTCATGTCCGTTGGATTAATCATTGGAGGGGTAATATAAGAGCTGTATATGACCGTTGATCTGTCCATGATAATTTAACAAGATCCGTCTGATCTATATCCACCAGATCAATTGGGAAGTCGTCAGATCATTTCGGGGATCGCGATTTGGAGTGTCGAAACACTACATCACTTAAACGTCGAAATGCCAAAATGCAGAGTACACATGGCAAGAGGTCAGTGTTTCGCTGACTCGAAAGTCAAGGGAGGAGTGCTCTATCTTCTAAAATCATGATAAGATGAGGACTGTTGGATGTGAAGGACACGTGGCTAGCGATTATCATTTTGCTAACTGACAGTCAAAGGAAGAAAATTCCCCAACCTTCTAACTCCCGAAGTGTGAAATGCAAAAATACATTTTTGGCGTAGGCTGTGGTTACTGCCAGTGGTCATATGAGAGGGAGGAGCTAACATGAAGATAAGCCCCATTTTGGGGATCGCAACACGAAGAGGCGAGATGTCTTCACCTCAGGATTGTCGATATGCGAATCACGAAAGTGCCTTTTTGATTAAGCCCATGGTCATAGCCAATGGGCATATGGTTTAGCACAAATGTCTTTTCGAAGCACTCGAGGCTTGTTTCTGTTGAAAATTCAAAACTCAACGTATGCTCATTAAACGACATTGATTAAATGATGAAACAGATCAAACAGTTGTTCTTCTTCTTGATGTCTTAGCCAATAATAATTTATGTAAGGTAGTTGTTCAGTTATTGTAACTAATTCTTCGAAGCATGAGGATTCTAATGTACAATTTGATTGTAAAATAAATGGTGTGAGATATTGTGGGTGACGAGTGGGGAATAATGGTGGAGCCGAAGCTCTGAAATAGTGAGAAGAAATGATGAAAACAAAGAAAAGATTAAGGAGAGAATATATATGCGCAGATTGATAAATTTAAGTGGTTTGGTCAAGGATGGATTCTGATATGAATATATAAACAAAGAGGACTTAAATGTCTAATATTTGAAAGAGAAGATAAAGAGTTGGTTTGTAGTTTCTTAGTGACAGAGAAGGATTCCAGGGTGGTAGGGAGGAGCAAGGGGAGACTGTAAAAGTCTCCTGTACAAGTTGGTGCTTGTAAATCTGGGAGTTGTAGCTTCCATTCAATAGGTACTGAAGAAACAGAGTTAGCAGCCTCATCTTGGTTGTAGCTCACATAAAATAAGAATGTAAAGAGGATTTGGAGCTTTCCTTTCATTCATAAGAAGAAGAGGTTTTTCCCTTTTGGGTTTCCTCATGAAAAATCACTGTGTCACTATTTTATTTATGTGATTGTCTATTTATTGGTTAAATGTATTACTGCAAGTTAAATGTTAAAGGCATGATTTTTTGATTAATAAATAATCTTCTTATCAAATGAAAGAAATTTTATACAAATGATTCACCCCCCCCCTCTCAGTTGACTTATCATATTCAACAATTGGTATCAGAGCAGGTTACTTCAAGATATCAGTTTAACCACTGGAATTTTTTGATCATTCATAATGGATAAGAAGTCAGAATTTACAAAACATGGATTGCCTTTGTTTGATGGTCATAA
>JZKD02S2236224.1:416716-429417 GCA_000966675.3 Picea glauca
GATAAATGTTGTGTCTATTGTGGATGTGTATTTCTCAGTGATCTTGTGCTTATTATGCTCTTATCTTTATGAAATGCAAAGAACTATAATATCAGCATAAAACATTAACAAATACTGCCCACGTACATATTCTTTCTACACCACTACAACCCATGTACGTATGCATGATGCACCACTACAACTCGCTTATACTTTCAAAAGTTGCAAAAATTAAAAATTTGCAAGGAATTCATTGAGATTACGAGCTATTGGGTAGTTTCCCAACTAATCCACCACCTATAGATCATCACCCAACCAAATAACCATACTTTTCCCATATAAAAGGAGGTTTTGGGGTCTCATTCCATATCTAGACATAAGAACAGTGAGACTACCCGTTTCACATCCCCTCCTTTCCTCAAGCATTTGCATCCTTGTTGTGAGAATTGCCTCAGAATTCCTCATTTTTCCCTTTTTCCTCCATAAGAACTCAATCCATTTCCCAAGAAAAATGTTGAGAGGAAAAAGATACATGGAGGTGCACTTGGAGCTTGGACTAGGTTCGAGGAGCAGTAGTCGACTTTGGTTGTAAGTGATCATTGTATTATCAATAAAAGAAGTACTTTTCCTGTCCCAAAACATGATGTGTCGAATTTTTGCATTTGTTTTATGTTTTTATTCTAACATCTAACCCTTATTTATGTATGAAATGCATGCTTGTAGTTCTTTGTTTATCTATCTTTGAATGTGTTATCACCCCATAAATTATGGGAATCAACTGGTGACTGGGAGATTATCTGTATCTAGTGTTTTTGTTGACAAATGATTTTTCATTCTGCAAATAATTTGAGAAAAAAAGAAAAAGATAAAAGAAAAAAGAAAAAGAAAAAAGAAAAAAGAAAAAGAAAAAGAAAAAGAAAAAGAAAAAGAAAAAAGAGGGCATAAAAGGATTGAAATGAAAGCCACATGCAATAATAGTAACTTGGCCATACCTTTCAAGCATGGCCAAGTTCTTTTAAAATTTAATGTTGATAGGTTAGTGAATAAATCTGACCAGACTGTCTAATCCTGGTTAGATAGCCCTTAGGTTAGATTAGTGAATACATCTGACCAGACTGTCTAATCCTGGTCAGATAGCCCTTAGGTTAGATTAGTGAATACATCTGACTAGACTGTCTAATCCTGGTCAGATAGCCCTTAGGTAGAGTAATTTCTTAACCCAACAGTTTAATCTGGGTTAATTGTCCTAGGAAGATAGGTTAGCATGTAGGTTAATTGCTTCATTTGTTTCACCCCAATAAAACTAGCTTGAGATCAATATTACACCATGTTCCAAATGCTTAAAAGATAGTTGGTCAAAGCCCCATGGTGGTATCTCTTTGAAAGTTGAAGAAAAACCCATAAAATGCTTTTATCCTAAGTTTTTCCCCAAGCACATATTTCTCCACTCCTGATTTATGCTCCATGCACTTTTCAACGGTCCAGATTGTGGCGCCCAGATCTACGATGCACAGAGCATTCCAGACCCCCCCAATCGTTCTACCTTTAACCGGGGGGGGGTCCGGAATTGGTAATAAGAATTGCGCACATCTGGACGACCCAGAGGCAAGCGCTGAAATCAAAGGCCCAGATTTGATTCCGGACCCCCCCATCTGTTCTGCCTTTAATGGAGGGGGGGGTCCAGAATGAGAGATAAAAGGCGCGCTAAGATCTGCGACCAGGAAACGGGCGCACAGATCTACAGTTTAAGATGGTTTTCGGACCCCCCTTGATGTTCTACTTTTAACCAAAGGGGGTGGTCCGAAATTGTTATTCTCCTCTGGCGGGCCCCTGGTCATATGTGGCGTCAGCCTATTGGTCCTGAAGTCCCATCTCCCATATGCTATCTGACAGCCCCCGTCACTCATGGATGTCATCTCCCACTTGTTCCACTTGCTCCTGAGTTGTGTCCCATCCCTTAACTGCTTTTAGTCCCTGCTGTCATTCCCTCACCTTTTCACTCATGATCAGCCCTTTATTGCGACTTTTAACTCCAATCCCTAGCCTCCACGTAACCCGTCTGTATGTTTTGGCCACTGTCACCTGCCATCTCACCCCCAAGTGGCCCATTGTCCATTTATTATCGGATAATATACCCGTTATCCTGCTGACCTGTCTCTCGCGCCAAACCGACACCAGTTTTAAATAAAACTATTGTTGTCCCTCTTCATTCACTATTCCTCCATCGCACTAGAAAATCTACCTCTTATTCCTCCATTTCTTTCCCGTCGCCTTCATCCACAGCCAATCGATCCCACTAACATAGTGTTTATTGAAGGTACTGTTGCAGAGATGGCGCCAAAGCCAAGACTAGCGGAAAGAGAAGAGAATCCTTTTCTTCCTCCTCCTTTCGACCTGGACAAAATCCCCTTGGTCGATAAAGACAGATTGATCGCAGATACCATTTGTGAATTCGATTTTTCAGACCTCCAATCATGGCTCCGGGAGGTGTTCCTGGACCAGAGCGATGAAATTGGACTCTGGGAGTCCAATTTGCCCCTGTACCTTTTTCCCCAGATACACCACTTTCCCGAATTCGCCCTCAAATGCCAAGCTCATTATATTCCCGACCAAAGGGCCATCGTCTCTTCATCTGGAGACATCTTCTTATTCATCACTCTCAAAGACATTGACCAAATGATGAAAATTCCCCGTGCTAATTCTGTTTCTCCTTTCAACCTAGAAATCCTTACAAAGCTGTATCAAAAGATGACCTTTCCCCAGAGAGCTCAAATTTTCGAGTTGTTCCTTCCCACCTCTGCTCAATTCCCTTCCACCAATCCACCTTACCCGTCATCCATGTTCTCCACCAAGGGAAACCAGATCATTTCCTCCCTTTGTGCTCTGTTAGGATACTATTCCGACCAGTGGGTAGATGAGCCCATTCTGGGTTTTCTATCCATTTTCTCCACTGATGAAAAACCCACCACACAGTTCGATTTCAGTACCTTATTGGCCAACAATATTCATGAACAGTTCGTGAATTTTGGCACAGAAGGCATGTTCAAATATTCTTCTATATTGGCCTACATGTTTGTTTTCTATCAAGCAGATAAGTTCAATTTTTCTATGCAGAAAATGGACGCAGATGGAAGGCCTCAGCCAGTCACAGCGTGGACATATTTGTTGAAGCACAATTCCACAGAGTATAGCTTCAAGGCATTTATTGATATTTTCTACCATCCTGTGGTAAGCATGTTGAGTGGCAGACCCGAGCCACGAATAAACGATGAGGTCCAGAGAATCCTACATCTCTCAGACAACGCAAAGACAGGGGACTGGTACCTGTATCAAAGCCACACCGAGATCAGAGTTTTTGGGTGCGAATTGGAACCTTACAAGCTACCCCAATATGTGCCGGTAAGAATCTTTACGTTAGAGTATATAAGGCAGATCATGAATTTAGATGACATTCATTTTGTTTCACTGAAGAAGAAGCAACAATTGAGAATCAAGGGGCAGATTGGCTTTTTCATCTGCAATAGTCGAGGCGCCGGGGAAGAAGCTGACAAAATGTTGAAAGAAATGAAATTCTTTATGAGTTTCCCATGGAACCATGATCCATGCGGGATCATTTCAGAAATGCGGGTGAAAAATAAAAACATCCCGTATGTTCATGAGTCCAAACCTGATATTGAAAAATTTGCCAATCAGACAGTGTGGGTGCCTGACACATTGATCGAACCTAAATAGCAGGTTCCCTCAGCCGCTGTACCACCAACTACTACACCCCATTCCCCTAGAGAAAAGAGGCCTCGACAGGATTCATCTCCGCCTGTCACGAAGGTATCATCCGAGGAGTTCCAGTTTCACACCAAGAGGTCCAAGACAGTCTCAGTTCCTGTTACAACTGGAGAAAAAGAGGTTCCACCTACCACAGGTGTCAAGCCGGTCATTCCAACCTTCAGTTCAAGCCAGTATAAGGAGATCACCACAATAGTGCCAAAGAAATCCATAGACTCTTCATTAGACACTCAGCCAGGCAAGACTGGGCCCAAGTTGGGCATTTTCGAGAAGTACGAGCTGATCAAGAAAAGGAACCAGACCCTCACCAGCAGTACTTACACCTAGTTTCGGAACCAGTCATCCACCGCACAGCATAGGCTACTATCCGCATTCGACACAGAAAGAGGCAAGATGCACATGGCCTTTCTACAGGCACATGTACCAGATCCCAAGGTAATCATAGACTACAAGAGAGCCACCTTCGAGTTCCTGACGAAGGACGTGCACCCAACAGATCAGATGGATTTACATAAATAGACAGGGGAGATGGTTTTTCACACATTGGCACATGCTTCTGCCTCTGCAGCAAAATTACAGGTGTCGCTCAACAATGCGCAAACGCAACTCAAGCTAGAAAAAATATCGTCTTTTGCAAAGGACAATAGAATTAAGACTTTGGAGGAGCTGGTCCTCAATATCGGCTATGATCCTGCGAACGTCAAAGCTGCAGAAGAGATGATAAAGAAGAAGAATGCAGATATCACCTCCTTGAGGAAACAACTGAAGCTTCCTCCTACAGAAGACTTACAAACGAGGGAGATAGCAGAAAATGAAGGTGAGAAGGATGAAATGCTTGAGTTGCTCATGGAGTAGAATGCTCAGCTCAAAGAAATGGAAGCTGAGATGGAGAGATTATTGAAAGAGAAAGAGTAGCTGAAGCCAATGGAAGGCATTCCATTGAGTGATATCCCAATTGCAGGATTGAGCACAACAGCAGTAACAACAATTCCATGTGCAACACCAGTGACATCACAAGAGGGAAGATCAGACCTCGCCAAATCCATGGAGAAGATGAACCTGCAAGAGACAGAGATTAGCGGGCTTAATAAGGAAGTGGAGAACCTCCAGGAACTCAAGACTTCCTTCCAAACCAGTCTTTCCAAAGAAAAGCAAGTAACTGACGCTATCAGACTGTAACATTTGGAAAAGATCTGCCATTAATAAAAAGGAGGCACTTTCACAGGATTCTTGCGTATGTTCACTGGTGATGTTTATTCCCTAAGTTGAATGTTATTCTTGCTTTGTGATCATATTGTTTTCTGAAACTAATCTTTAAGACTAACGTATGTTTCAGGATTTATCTTGGATACCCTGTTTCCGACTTTAAAGATTTTAATGTTTATCTTCTGATGTTTTCAATTAAGGAATTCTTAACTGCTTCTTAGTTGAATTTATCTTTCTCATATTTTCTTCTGTCCATCATTTAAACTATTAAAGATCCAGTGAGTATATTATCTCGCCCTGTGGAAGTATTCCTTTACATTTATGGTTTGTATCTCATATTTATTATAACACAGACCCCATAACCCAATGGAGGTGTAGACTGTCTCAACCAATTCAAAAACACTTTTACAACCAAACCTACATGTTCCTTTACCTAGCTTAATATCTAAAGTTAGAAACAAAACTAAATCATATAGAGAGATCCCTCTCTGAAGCTAGAAGGGCTAGATCCCAGCTTTAAAATCGGTTGGATAAAGTTACCTTTGTAGATTTCTTCTTTTTCAACCTCTAGGAAATTTACCAAGTGCTAACATAATGGCGACCATACCTGGGAAGAACTAAAAACTGATAATTTCACGTTTTCTTTCCCCAAAAAATAACGTTTGATTTTGAGAAGAAAGTAATGTTTAGAGGTTGATCAAACTTTGTACATATTATTTTCAGACTCACAAAATTAAAAAAAAATATACATATATAAAAACCAAAAAGAGTTCTGGCTCCCAAGAAAGTTCACACTCGATCTCATCCAGACCCAGAACCTGCGATAGGGATAGATAACCCCGAACATTTGCTCAGGCAAAAGACCTCGGCTGTCGGTTCAGTGAGTTATACTCCCCTTCATAAGTCTCCTTCTTTCTCAGGAAAACCAGTTATCTCTCAAAACCTTGATCTTGATACCTTTCCACAACGAAGCCTGGTTAGAACACGGTTTGACAGTTTTGTGACTGGACTCGTCTTTCACCCAACTGTGTTGCAACCTCGAACCCCCGAAGTCTTGTCTCCCACTACCAAACTACAAATCGTCACCTCAGTACTGTCCAGTCCCTCCTTGTCCTCGTTTTCAGTCACTACCTCGCCAACCATCCAGGTTGTCCTTCCACCTCCACCCATCATGGCAGCTCGATATGCTCCTTTGGTGCTGGCTGCACCGCTACATGCCATGCCTCAAGAATATCAAACAAGACTTCCACAGTTTGATGCAACCGAACCTTTAAACACCCAACAACATGTGGACAAAATGAATGATTATTTTGACTTGCAGGAAGTTGATGAGGTTGACGTGCAAATGCGATTGTTTGCCCAAAGTTTGATAGGCGACGTCAAGAAATGGTTCAAAGCTTTACCTGCCACCTCAGTCCTTGACCTTGTTGCGTTCCAAAGAAGTTTTCTTGACAGATGGGAGGTAAAGAAAAACTCTCTCCAGATACTGTCAGAATACGAGAATATAAGAAGAAATCAAGGCGAGACGGTACAAGATTATTGCACCCGTTTCAGCAACCTTTACAATGCAATCCCAACTGAAATCAAACCTCCACAGGGTCTGGCATTGATTAAATTCCCTGATGGATTTGATGCTGACATGTCATACCAACTAAGAGAAAGAAATGTTGCCACCCTAGAGGACATGCATACAAATGCTATAAGTGTGGAGGCCAATCTATTGGCAAAGAGGGCACGTCAGAGGTCAGAAAGGAAAGTCACGATCAAAGAAGAACCTTCCATGTCGACCACAGATTCCAGATTGGATTCTATGGCCAGAACAATAGAACTAATGCTGGAAAGAATGACGGTGTCAGACATAAATCCTCCAAGAGACAACACACTTGCTCCTCAAGTTCGGAACCCCAATTTCAGGAGAAATCCTCCGCAGATCAGACATAGAGATCCGAGGGATCAAAGGGAGCAGAGAGGTCCAGATCAGCAGATTAGACCCCCCCTGCAAGAAAACTATGCTGATGAAGGGAATGAAGTGATTGAGGAATTGGAGGACACTCATATCAATCTCATGGGAATTCACGACAACGCGGCTATTTTCCTTACCCAAGAAGAGTAGGAACTCTTTCTGCTCAATCAAACAAAGGTAAGTGAAGAAGCCGAAGATGCAGAACAACAGGCCTTTGAAAATGCTATTCTGGAGGTACACCGACAATACAATCTGCGGAGTAAGAAGACAGAAGGCAGTTCTCCAAAGAAGACGACCGAAACAAAGAAGGTAGTTGAAACCAAAAAGACTTCTGAGCCATCTGTTGAGAAGAATCCTGAGAAAAATACTGCTGAGAATATTTCTGAGAAGACTGCTGCAGAAAAGATACCTGAGAAGAGCAATGTCGAAGCTCCCATGAAGAAAAACATCACCATTCTGAAAAGGCCATCACAGCCTGATGCTTTACATATTAATCCGTTGAGTACTTCTGAGCCGAAGAATATGGCAGACAAATCAGAACTGACGAGCCAAGGCAGAGCTCCTACACCCTTTAGCCTTGAGGGGGAATTAGCAAAAATAAAAATTCCCATTCCACTTACAGAATTGATGAACAAAGACGGGTATCGTTCACAGGTAATTAAAGAACTGGCCATTGAACCTTACATAGGCACAAAGGCCTTAACCATTGGATCAATGAATCATTCAGACACTGTGAACCTTACTGATGATCATCCCGAACTTCTTTTCGGACCTGAAGTAGATGGTAGAGATGATACTGGAGAGGTCTCTCCTTTTTACATAAGCCTAAACATACACGACTTGATCTTTCATAATGCTATGCTGGACTCAGGTGCCTCTCACAATCTGATGCCCAAAGCCGTAATGGAAAAACTGGGACTGGAGGTCACCAGACCATACAAGGATTTACATTCTTTCGACTCCAACAAAGTTAAATGTATCGGTTTGATCAAGGACTTATGCTTCACCTTGGTCTAGATTCCTACGAAGAGCATGGTAATGGATGTGGTGGTTGCAGACATCCCACCAAAGTATGGAATGTTGTTATCCCAGTCTTGGGGGTCCAAGTTGAAAGGAACCCTACAGCTGGATATGTCTTACACCACTATCCCAGTATTTGGGCAACAGAGGAGGCTATACAGAGAAACACTGATGAAGTACATGGTTAGTAGCCAAGAAAAACCACACAATTACCCCCTTTACTCTGCGCATTCCGATTTAGATTCGTTCATCTTGTAAAATGATGGTGATACGGAAGAGAAAGATACTCAGCTGATGGAAGACCTATCTAGTCAAGATGAAGGTACATAAAGCATTGAGGTGGCAAAGATGAAGAATGTAATCACTGAAGAATTGCCCGCTAATTTCTGGAGCATGGACTTTGATGGAGCAGTGAGTAAAGAAGGAGCAGGAGCAGGAGTCTAGCTACATAATACCAGAAAAAGGTATTCAGAGAATCATTCTTACAAACTAAATTTTCAATGTACTAACAATGTTGCTGAGTATGAAGCTTTGATGCTCGGCCTGAAGCTTTTGAAAAAAGTTGGTGCTAAATAGATAATGGTAAGAGGTGACTCTGAATTAATAATCAAGCAAGTCAAAGGTGAGTACGCTGCTAAGACCCATGCCTTAGAGCCTACAGGAATGTTGTTCTTGATGCTTTGAGGTGTTTTAATGAGGTTGACTTGCAGGTAATGCCGAGGGGACAGAATATTCTAGCCGATGGATTGGCTACGTCAGCATCCACCTGTAAGATTCCTTTCCGCTCAACTCGCCCATATACTGTTGAGGTGAAATGCAGACCGACAATTCTCGATAATATCAGGTACTGGCAAGTGTTTGGTAATGATGATCAGATAGAGGACTTTCTGCAGTGAAAAAATGATTTTGAATGTACTAATATAGATTTAGATAATGAAGATGAAAATGTAAATAGTTTGGATTTTGAAATTGATAGTGTAAATACCATAGATTTAGAAGAATTAGGCAATGACGAATTGGATGCTGACGTTTTACAGTTGAAAAACAATGTTTTGCCTAGAGGTCTTGTTCCTTTAGAAGATTTATTTGACAATAACGATGTAGCCAAAAAACCAAAAATAGAAGCTCATCGACAAGAGGTAGAGGACTGTAATATAGGGACTAAAGAGAAACCTAGGATGGTCAAACTGTCCAAATCATTACCCCCAGAACAAAAGCTCAAATACATTGAGTTGTTCAAATAATATTCAGATGTTTTTGCCTGGGGCTATGAAGATTTGAAAGCCTATGACACCAACATCATACAACACATGATTCCAATAAAGGAAGACCAAAACCCGTTTAGGCAGAAACTTAGGAGGATAAATCCCAATTTGCTCCCTCTGATAGAAAAAGAAATCAAGAAAATGTACGATGCCAAGATCATAGTCCCGCTGCGTTTTTCCAAGTGGGTCTCTAATTTGGTCCCTACACGTAAGAAAACTGGGGAAATCATACTTTGCATAGATTTCCGAAATTTGAACAAAGTATTCCTGAAGGATAATTACCCCTTGCCGAAAATGGACCACATCCTGCAAAGGGTGGTTGGGTCCAGTCGAATATCTCTGTTGGATGGTTTCTCAGGCTACAACCAGGTTTTAGTTCACCCGGATGATCAAGACAAAACCGCTTTCACCACACCATGGGGCACTTTCATGTATGTGAAAATGCCTTTTAGACTGATGAACGCAGGAGCCACGTTCCAGAGGGAAATGGATATCGCCTTCGTGGAAGAATCTGGTAAGTTTATTGTCGTCTATTTAGATGATATAACTGTTTTTTCTCAATCGGATGACGAACACCTAAGGCACCTTAGACGAGTTTTTGAGAAGTGTAGAAAGTTTGGGATTTCTTTAAATCCTAAGAAGTGTCTTTTTGGGTTAGAAGAAGGAAAACTACTGGGACACATCATCTCAAAGGAAGGTATCAAAATAGACCCCAGCAGAATCGATGCCATACTAAAAGTAGAACACCCAAGAAAACTCAAAGAACTACAGTCTTTTATCGGGCAAATTAATTTTTTACGAAGATTCATTCCCAATCTGGTAGAAATCCTCAGGAACATTACAAACATGCTTTAAAAAGATGTAAAAATAAAGTGGGACTTTGAGTCCAGACAGTCCTTCGAACAAGTCAAATAGGCCCTCACTAAGGCCCCTGTCTTAATCAGTCCTGATTTCACTAAGGATTTTTATCTTTTTTCTTTTGCTTCCGAACATACTATAGCAGCGGTATTATTACAAAAGAACAGCGAAGGGTATGAACAAACCATAGCTTTCTTCAGCAAAGCATTAAGAGATGTTGCCCTGAATTACAAGATCATGGAGAAGCAAGCTTTTGCTTTGGTAAAAGCCATAAAAAACTTTAGAGTCTACATTCTTCATTCACACACCATAGCATATGGTCCGAATGTTGTAGTAAAAGATATTTTGACATAGGACAACCCTGATGGAAGAAGGGGCAAATGGATTGCTTCCATTTTAGAATACCATATAGAGATTAAGCCCACAAAACTAATTAAAGGTCAAGGCCTCGCTAAATTAATGGTTGAATCAAACGTCCATGCTCTTGACATAAATTTTCTAGATGTGGCAGATGAACAGGGCGAGATGGCGAAGCCAAACGTGAGAGAGGTATTTCTAAAATCTCCATGGTACGCAGACCTTATTTTTGTTTTGCAAAATTTACAAGCTCCCCCTGGTTTGACTAAGACCAAAGCTAGATTTTTGAAGTTGAAAGCTTTGAAATTCTGTATTCTAGAAGGCAATTTGTATTGGAAAGATCCTGCAGGCATTTTGTTAAATTGTTTATTAAAAGAAGAAGCTGATAAAGTGTTGCAGGAGTTTCATGCAGGAGAATGTGGTGGCCATTTGAACTGGAAGGTCACAGCCAACAAAATACTTAGAGCTGGATTCTACTGGACCACCCTGTTTGCAGATGTACATTAGAAGGTAACAACATGTCACGAGTGTCAACTGTTTGAAGGAAAAAGGAAGCTCCTTCCTCTACCTCTGAAACCAATCTCAGTTGAGGCCCCTTTCCAACAATGGGGACTCGATTTCATTGGAGAAATACACCCCCCGTCTTCGGGCCAACACAGGTGGATTATTACTGCCACTGATTATTTTACCAAATGGATCGAGGCAGTACCAAGCAGGCAAGCCACTGACTCAGTAATTATTAAATTCCTTGAAAATAATATTTTATCTCGTTTTGGTTGTCCTAGAAAGATTATAACTGACAATGTAGCTGCTTTTCGGTCGAAGAAACTCATATATTTATGCAACTAATATCACATTGGTTTGGGGCATTCCACAGCCTACTACCCTCAGGGAAATGGGCTGGCGGAATCTTCAAACAAAACTTTGGTAAATATCATCAAGAAAACCTTGCAGGAAAAAAAGAAATCATGGCACAATAAGTTGGTGTTTTCTTTATGGGTTGAAAGAATGACCACCAAAAGGTCAATTGGTATGTCACCATACTAGTTGGTCTATGGTACAGAGGTTGTTTTCCCCACTTCTCTAGGAGTCCCTGTCATGAAGTTACTTCAAGAGATACAAGCTGAGCCAAATGACTCATAGAGAAGGATCAACCAGATGATCCATTTGCAGCAGACTAGAGAAGAAGTTTTCAACAAAACACATGTCTTCCAAGAAAACATCAAGAAGATATTTGACAAATGAACCAAGGAGGATGATTTTGAGTTGGGAGATTTGGTGTTGAGATGGGATGCCAGGAATGAGGACAAGGGAAAGCATGGGAAATTTGACAATCTGTGGACAGGGCCATACATGATCCAAGATTTTAGAGGAAACAATGCTTTCTTACTAAACAACGTCGATGGGTCAGATCTGCTAGGAGCACCTGTGAATGGCAGAATGCTGAAACATTTTGTCCCGCCTCAGTAGAAGATTTGAGTGCTCACTCTCCATTGTACATACTAGTTTAAGTTTCATTTTTTCACTTGCATTTTCTGAGTGAGGAACATTAATCAGTTGGTTGAAGCCCGAAGAGAAGGCCCTAAGCCACTGACCATTGTTTTTCAAGTTTTTGAGAATAAAACCAACAAAGGATACTAAGCAGAAATTTTCAGGATTACAGGAACAAGGATTCTTGGCACTTCACAGGGAAGTACCATCCCCAAGTGGATCCGCTGTTATCACCCCATAAATTATGGGAATCAATTGGTGACTGGGAGATTATCTGTATCTAGTGTTTTTGTTGACAAATGATTTTTCATTCTGCAAATAATTTGAGAAAAAAAGAAAAAGAAAAAAGAAAAAAGAAAAAAGAAAAAGAAAAAAGAAAAATGAAAAAGGAAAAAAAAAAAAAGAAAAAAAGAGGGCATAAAAGGATTGAAATGAAAGCCCCATGCAATAATAGTAACTTGGCCATACCTTTCAAGCATGGCCAAGTTCTTTTAAAATTTAATGTTGATAGGTTAGTGAATAAATCTGACCAGACTGTCTAATCCTGGTCAGATAGCCCTTAGGTTAGATTAGTGAATACATCTGACCAGACTGTCTAATCCTGGTCAGATAGCCCTTAGGTTATATTAGTGAATACATCTGACCAGACTGTCTAATCCTGGTTAGATAGCCCTTAGGTAGAGTAATTTCTTAACCCAACAGTTTAATCTGGGTTAATTGTCCTAGGAAGATAGGTTAGCATGTAGGTTAATTGCTTCATTTGTTTCACCCCAATAAAA
>JZKD02S2236225.1:0-13816 GCA_000966675.3 Picea glauca
TCATGTAGTGCTAAAGGCCTATTCCCTTCCACATCAAACTGGCCTGAGTTGTCATATGTAAGAGTGCTCCCATCATCCTTATAGCAGGAACCATAAGTATGAAATAGTGTTTCCTCCTCATCATATTTAGGTACTAACAGGCCCACATCCTCATAAGAATCCTCAACATGTGTTCATTCAATCTGTCCAACATTGACATTGGTGTCATGGTCCTCGAATTCATTGTAAAAGGGAAAAGATGATGCCCCATCACCCTTAGTGATAAATCCCACCATCATATTGGCCTCATCATAGACTATTGCTCGTTCCCCTTCTATGATCATCTCCACATCTTGACTAGATGTGTGCACCTCCAACAAGTCCACCCGTGGTTCTGTTGAACCTCCCTCATGCAGTGAGTTTTTGGCTTCATAGGTCCCTTTGGATCCTTGTCCCTTCATCTTGAACCACTCCAGATGTTCTAAAAAGGTTTCCATATTTTTCTTATACTCTTGCATGAGTTGAAAAAGTTTCACCCTAATTTCTTCAGAGGTTTTCATTTTCCCACTTGAAGGGTATAAATCTTGATCACTTAATGAAAAAAATATGAAAAGGTGCTTCCCACAATTTATATGAAATTCTAAACTTTCTTGCGAATTTGAAGTAAGACACTAATGTAGGAACCCAAATATTTATTGCATTAAGTAACCATAACAACAAATTATATTGGAAATACTCTAGCCGCAATTAATTCAAAACTTGGTCTATATCTTCATGTGTTGCTTCTGCATGTGCTAGGATAAACAATTATGTACATGAAAATATAGTGCAACGACCCCCAATTGATGACATGGTATTGTAGATGTAGGGAATTGGCCTAGAAAATATTCATGCAATAACTTCAAAAATTGAGGAATAGGATGTAGGTGTCAGTCTTTAAACTTTCCCTCCTATCAGCTATAAATCGTCCCACTCCTTCAAGGAAAACAAACCCCAAGAAATGATACATTTCTAGGATGGGAGTATCGACCCCTATGGCCAAATATGATACACTTCTCCATCCAACAAAGGAGTATGGCCTCTCTACAACAAGATGTCAACCTCTCTACTCAGAAATTTTCTCATCACATAAGGAAATCATCATTCAACCCCTGTAACATACTCCACAAAAATCTCAGTGTAGATGCAATAACTGGTTGTAGGTGATAATTCCTTTCAAAATACAATATATCAACAATACATATATATATGTGAAGATGTATTTGTGCTAATATTCCCTAGGAAATGGCCTCTATTTCTTGATAAATATTGCTTCCCACAAATCTACTTGAGTGGAGTTACTATAGTTGCTCCTAAAGTCTACTCACAATTGTAACATCCCTCTCTTGAGAACACATGATTGACTTATTCTTCGAGGACACTTGCGTGCAAGTGATCCAATTCATTATATTATTGTCTATTTCGCTTATGGATTATGATGATGTTGTGAATATGATGATATGTTGTTTGACTATATATGTATTGACATGTGATATTGAACGATTTCTCCTGAGTGTGCAGGACTATTGACATATTGAGGATGTTGATGGAATCGATGGCATCGATGGACCTCCCTGGACTTCGGATCAAGTCATGGAGTGGATTGTATATAGTTTGAGTATTTGTGTTATTTCATATGTGACATATAACTTGTATTTCATGATGTTGTTTATGGATCACTGACATGTTTCATTGATGGATATAGGCTAGCGATTGCTTGCTAATCAGACTCACATTAGGAGTAAATGGGCCATGCATAGAAACTAGAGATGTTGAGGGAGAGGTGTGGCAACAATGCTTCCACAACCTACTAGCACTCTCTCCATGGCTCGAACTATAGGTTAACGATTACCTAGTTCAAGAGATCCACGATTTCATGAGGGAAGACTGGGACAGTCGCTCACGAAGATTCTAAGGGGTGCACAATAAGGTAGTGTACTTATTCCTTAGAGGCCCTTAGTCTCCCACAAGGTTTCCTGATGCAGTATTGACTCCAAGGGTTGGGCGTCTACCAAAATTAGTCAAAAGGAGAGCGGCACCCTTGGAGCACGTCGCGGGATTTAACACTGGTGAGTCAATGAACCTAGGTACATAGAAAACAATATCTCACTTGACATGGTCAACCTTAAAATACATGTTGTATGCGTAAAGTTTAATAATTATAAATTTCCCTTAAAAACAATTTTGCTAAGCCTAGTTGAAATTAGAGCATAGGTCTAATTGGGGTATAAGGACTAAAAATAATTAATCAATTGATGAAATGGTGGGGGGGAGATGAAGAAACAATCAATTTAAAATTTAAAGGAGAAATAATTTATCAAAAATTTAATTGTTGGTTATGTGAAAAACTTTCTAATTTAGAAATTAGACAAAAAGGGGAAAATTAAATGCAAAAGGAATGTGGAACATAGAAGGGAATCTAGTCTAGAGAAATTTCCAAATTAGAACTCAACTAAGATTTAAGAAAAGGTGTCAGTCATTAAGGGATTGTGATGGAATAAAGGGACATCGAGGAGCGTTTTTAGGAACGCTTTTAGGTGGATGAGGGAAATTGGCAAATTAATTTAATTAATTAAATGAAATTCTGGTGCAGCTAAGGGATCGGGTGACAAGTGTGTGTGGGAGAATTTTTCCTAATTAATTTTTAATAAAAAAAATTTAATGTGGAAATGGAAGTGTCACTAAGAAGAACTCTATCAAAAAAATGACAAAGAAAGGGTATGGGGGAGGACTGACATGCGTAAGGTTATGCTACTAGATTTTTCTTGTGGGAGTTGGGATTCCCAACTCGAATAGAGAGTGGTATCTCGAACTTGCGAGGCGAGCTGGGAGCTAGCTTATTCTATGGTATTGTGTGCACGACCCCTTTGTGGCTCATGGGGATCAGGGGGAAGAAGAGTGTTAAAGGAAAATCTCCCTGCGAATAGGTAGATCTCCTCAAAGAGATAGACTCTTAACTCTAAGACAGAAAGTTCTTATCATGGTCACTGACTTCCTTTTAGATCTAGGTGGACTAGTGTGTGAGAATGAAGGATAAGAGAAGTACCTTTTACCGGTGTTTGTCCCTACACGCTCCGAGTTGAGCTCCAATCTTTCGCTCCTTGAGAAGCCTTGTAGACAAACAAAGTACAAACACTTCCTACTTTATCAAGATTAGTCCAAAATAGGTCTATCTACTAAAGAGAAAAATTCATGTGAGATTGGACATGAATTAGAAAGAAATAGGCCAAGCAGATTATATTAATGAGGACAAAACATTGCTTACAACCATAGATGAATTGCAACAACTTCGTCAAGTCCTCGTTGTCTACCCCTTGCTCAAAAGATCCACGATATGAATGATGATAGACGCACTGATTTCTCCCTATGAGATCATAGGTCTATTGCCTCCAAAATATCTTTGTTCCAGCACCACTTATAAGATCATAAGTTTGGTGTGATTCTCCTTTTTTCAGTCCCCTTTCACCATGAGAAAGCTTGCCTATATAGCCTTGGAGAGGCTTAACAACTTGAGATATCCTTGGGGAAGGTGTGGATTTTCCTCCTTCAGTTGAGGATCTGCCCTAATATCATGGTTGGACTAGGGATTCAAGCTCAACTTCCTTCTAAGAATGAAAAGATCCTTCCCCCATTCATCTCAACAACTCAACAACTGCCCAGAATAGGTAGCGCTCCCTCAAAAGGGCCATCAGAGCACTACAACACTCCCAAGTAGGCTTAAGGGGGGCGCCAACGCTCCTAAAGACACCATAACTCCCTCAAAAGGGCCAAAGGAGCTTTATAACACTCCCAGACAATGTAAGGGGGAGTGCCAACGCTCCCAGAAGAGGTATAGGGGAGCGCTCTCCTTCAAAAGCTTAGTTTTTTGAGTGTTTTCAGATGGAAAAAGGTTCATGATATTGCTGACTCATTTCTCCTCTTCCAAATCAAATGTTTGAGGTGTTTTAAGTGTCCTTCTCATGCCGTTATAGGAACAACATAGGCATCATGGAAGCATGCTTCCCTGACACTTGCGACATGTGTGAGCAAAATGCGACACTTGCGACACTATCAAAGTGAGTATTTTTGATGTGTAACAAAGAGTACCCCTAGCGTTGGCTGGGAGGTATCAGTGAGGTCTCAATGATTATAAAGTAGGAGCGAGGAGGATTGCCCATAGTCGAGGAATATCAACAAGCCAACGATCGAATAAGGTATACATTTTAAAATTTGCAGTTGTAAATTTGTTAGAATTGTGCATAAATTTATGTGTTGTTGAAATTATAATGGTATTGTTGATTATCATGAAATGGCTTATTGTCATGACAGCCTCCAGATGATTAATTTTTTTATTATTATTTTTTATGTCTCATTTATCATTTTTTTAATTTTAGTATTCATGTAAAGGAGAAGGAGATCTTGTATTGTTAACATCTCCTAGATTGATTAGATTTTAGTTCTTGAACCCTCATTTTCAAAATCCCTTGCTCAATGTCTTCATTTGAAACATTGCGCTAATCCTTGAGTAATAGTTCACCCACTTGAGCGTTCTTGGGGCATACTTTTCATGGCACCATCTCTGGGTGTTGCAAGGGACATTTTCTCCCAGCCATGTGGTTCTCCAGGCGTTGATCCTTGGTGTCCTCTTCCCGTTGAAAAATAATTTTTTCTCAACCATTGTAGTGGTTGTAACAACCGAGTTCGTTTCTGCACTGTTCTCGTTGATTCATTTCCTTGCGTCTTTGGCCTTTACATTGTGATATGGTAACCTCTCTTACAACATTATCTCTCTCTGTGTTTTAAACCTTCGCTTAGTTCCAACGAACTCCTTTCTACAATTTTGTTTCTTGTAAGCCATCTACGTGCAGGAAGGAGTGCAACGTTTTTCCTTTTACCCTATTCTTTGCATTGGTTGGTGTCTTCCCACTCTGGTCCTCTTAGATTCCTGGTATTTTATTTTTATTGTCCCTAACTCAACATTCCCTTACTTTAGCCGACAGATTGGTGGTCACATTAACTGAGAAATTGTACTTCCGAATACATAATTTGCGCTTAATTAATAAGATTTTGGTTTTCCTGGAATAAAATTTTATTCAAATTAATGTGAATAGAATTACTAACAATCAAGGGATACAATACATCATTTACCCATATCTAACAAACATCAACTTACATATTATTGCATAAATTTGGCAGCGTAACTATATTATTTCTTTAAGAGTGTCCAAATGAAGGATGCGACCAACAGATACAACGATGCTCAGAAGAGAGCGCCATTGAATAGTAATGAGAATTCATAATAACATAACCAATTTATTGCTAAAAATCCAGTTTTACTTGCATTCATATTTGGATCTAAAATCTAAAATTTTTAATTCTCTATGATTTTGGGGGACTCCCGAACTCAGCCTTCTTGTTTTTTTTTTTTCCAGTGATATGGTGGTCACCTTTAAACCCGGTTTTACATTTTCATTCTCTACATGAAGGTTTTTCCCCAACAAATTTCGAAGGTGATCTCTGCGTTTTGATCAGTTATGATAAAATTCCTTTACCTTTGCCTTTATTTACTAGTGCCTAGCCATTCATGTTTTTCTCCTCAGAAAATTTCAAAGGTGATCTCTACATTTTTGATCGATTCTGTTAACCTCCCTTTCCTCTACGTGTTGGGTTAAGTGCGCCCAACGACTTCATATTCCCTACGAAATTCTGGGGCTTCCATACAAGGTTGATATTTTCCTTGATTCAAGTTCTGGGGAAGAGTCATAGCTCTGACCTCCCTTCCTCTCCATGGATGGCGCTTGGTGCATTGGATTTATTTCGGTGCTGGTCACCTCTTCACACATCTAGGTGTGTCATATCCCTGCACATTCCTCCTTCTCTTACTAACTTATGCGTAGGTGGGGATCTACCCCCTCAACGTTGATCCAGCTAGCGATTCATGTGGTTGAACTTCTATTCTTGAGTGGAGGAAATAACTTACCGTTGGCTAATTTTTTATCAAGAGTTATTTTATATTACCATTTTTATTGTTGACTGGTAATGTTATTACCATTTACGGTTCTTTTCTTCTTAATTGTTTCCTTTAAGGAGGTTCCCTTCCCTTCCTTAATGTTGCTTCCATTCTGGTTTAATTTTAATTTAGAATTGATCTTGGAAACTCATCTATTGTATAAATTGGGTCATGCACTTCGCCTTTACCCTTTTTAACTTAGATTAAATTACCCTCACGAATAGGATGGTATCATGGTTTCCTTTATGAAATGTTTATTAATTAAATTTCATAATTACTTCATGGGCCATCGCTTGTAACCTTAGTGTCAGTTAGATGTATCACCTTGAGACGCTCAATGATTTCACAATGGATTTTAATGATTAAGTCCTTAGATACTTGCGCCATGAAAAGTCTTAAGTTGTTGGGAAATCAATTACCTCATATGCGCATTAATCTAATTGATGTTTATTTGCGATTGGGTTTTATAGCCATGTGTGATGGACTGGTTTGTAGTTACTTTTGACGCCATAAAAATTTAAGGATTTTGTCTTATGCCTTGATTTTGGTTGTGCTTTAGCTAGATTGCTTGCACTGGAGAATTAGGAAATGGGCACAATGTTTTAACTTGATTTCTTGTGTGCATTTCTTAGGCAGTGATGCATGACTAGTCTAGGGATATAATTTAATTGTGCACCATATTTTAAGTGGGCATGCGATTGCTTCGCCATTTCCTTGCACCTCGAAATTAATGATGATTGTGATTGATTTTATGTGATTGAGTTCCTTGCACAATGTAAATAATTGATGATAAATATTGTGCCTTTATTGGAGGTGATGTATGTTAATTGAATTAATAGATTCTCGTGTGCCTTGATTGTGGTGTTGAATTATGAATTAATTGATATCTATACGACTGTTGAGCCATGAAAATGAAGTTGAGGTTAAGTCTTGTGCTATTGAATTAATGCTGACATGATGAGTTATGTAGTGGTTTTACACTCATGTGCAACGATTATAATGTAAGAATGATTGTGTGGACTACTTACGCTCATGGATATTATTTAATAAATGACGTCCTTAGACATTATCCTTCTAGCGCATAATGGAAATTTTATTATGACAGATGAACGTATTCGTGATTGGGCCTTGCACCTCGAAAATAATTGGCAATTCCTCGCACCTTGGTTTTAATATGGTCTATTATGTGTTATGAAAATGATTACTCTTGTGCATCATTTAATTGATGTTTAGGATTGATGGATTGTTCAGGTCAATGATCGTACTCTGTGCTCGATTGATTGTGTTGGGGGGATGTATATAGATCCTTGTGTTTATTATTTGAATCTTGTGATTAACCTTGATCCTTATTATTTGTTGTGTTATATTATGCTTCTTGGTGTTATCTGATGATGGTCCTTATGTGAAGCGTTGAATGTTTAATATTTTTACTATTATGCGTCGATATTAATTGTAGAATGCAATGATGTGGGATGTGGTTAATTAATGTGTTAATACATCAATAAGCGTGTCATGGTTCATGATGATGTTGTGTCTACATTGGGTCGTAATTGTTGGTTAATTCCTTGATATGGTTTCGTTATTATATGTGAAAGTTGTGTCGATGATGTTGTTATGTATTATGATGTTTTAAATTTCCTAATGCAACATTAAAAGAAAAAACAAATTACCTGTTGTACGTCGCTTTCATTGTCATAATGACAGGGCTTGTTACATAAAGTATATGAGCAAGGTTCAACCCTGGGACTTTGGATAGCCACACCTTTCACTACATTAATCCCTTGATTAATACTTAGCACTAATTAAAATATTAACCTATACATACGATAATCACGGTTAGAGGATGCCACAAAGATTCACAACGTGGTGCTGGGGAAGGAGGTGTGATGCCTCCATAAGCTCTCATGCCCTAGGAGTATAACCCTCAGGGGGAAGAGAAAGTCCTTGGGTAGGAGTCAATTATTTTAAGGGATGTGGATGGTCTGACAAGGTTCTTCCAGGGAAATGTCAGAAGCCTTGACTAACCTTCCTTACTGAGATAAGGCCAKAGTGCCTRTACCCCTGAGGGTCCACAGCMCGCTCCAGAAAATACTGGTAGAATTCATGAAGAACTCTAGAAGAATAAGTTCTTGAGTTCATGAGTGGCATGGATGGCTCAACYGTCAAGGCATTGCTGGAGAACAAGGCGATGTGCTTCGTGMTTCGCGGTTACTACCCCGACACAAAGGACCGCATGGYGGTATTCAACTAAAAGGGAGCACTCTTCTATGGTGGAAGACACTCCTACCTCAACTAGACATGGTYGTTGAAGCCGTGTTATGGGAATGGTTCGAGGAATGGTTCCGGGAGAAGTAATTTTCATAGGAAATCATGGAGCACTAGCTCGATGAGTTCAACGCCTTATGACAGGGTGGTTGTACAGTTCCAAATCATGAGACCAAATTTATGGAGCTACTCTGGTCTGCCCCACATCTGAACATAGGGAAGCTAGAGGTTAGAAAGTTCTTGTTTGGCCTTAACTCTAGCTTTAATGTGAAGGAGAGGATCTGAATTCCTCAGCATTTCCCAAGGCATTCCAGTAGGCCTCATAGCTGGGGAAGGATTGATAGTGGAAGTCAGGGTAGGAACTCCTACAAGACCGTCTAGACCGACGACATCTGGTGCATAGAGACATCATATGACAACCAGACAAGACATCTTGGTATCAATATACGCCTATAGAACCCTTGTTCATGACACCATGACGATAGGTTCCTCAGTAGAAGACCCCCCCTACAGGGGACCACCACATTAGAAACAACAACTGTTGGGCCTGTTCAGCAGAACAGACCAGGGTTTTAGGCTGGTGGGCCAGTGGATCTACTTCGAGGACCAAGAGTACTAGACCGAAGATCGTATGCT
This sequence comes from Picea glauca, assembly GCA_000966675.3. Taxonomy (NCBI): domain Eukaryota; kingdom Viridiplantae; phylum Streptophyta; class Pinopsida; order Pinales; family Pinaceae; genus Picea; species Picea glauca. The sequence goes on from JZKD02S2236225.1 coordinate 8,909, forward strand.
GACATGTGGAGAGCCACATCACCAGCGTGACTTCCCAGTTAAGTGGGCTAGAACGATCAGATCGATAGGACCCACTGCAGTTGGATATTTGGGCGAGGCCCACATGATTCACATAGCAATGAATAACTGCAAGGCCAAGCACCAGTCCACGATGCTCGATACGTCAGGCACAATTGTTGACCAAAATTTTGGTTTTGGATAGAACTAGGTACTATAGAAGAGCATGCGCAGGGATGCAAGCTATATGAAATATTGGTGTTGAATGACAAGGTCATGACAAAATAATTTGAAGGACGTTCCCATGGCACGAGTATTGCTGATGTGTTTCAAGAAAATTACCTAGATTGCTGCCCGTAAAGGAGTTAGATTTTAAAATCGACTCGAAACCTGGAACTGAACCGATAGCAAGAGCACCTTATCTTATGTCGACCCCTGAGTTACAAGAGTTGAAAAGGAAACTAAAGGAGTTGTTGAACCTAGGACTTACATCCAAGGGTGTCACCTCTGGGTGTGCCTATTATTCTCATATGGAAAAAAGATGGGTCATGGAGACTCTGTATTCACTACTGTCATTTGAACGAGTCAACAATCAAGAAAACGTATTCATTTCCAAGTATAGAAAATTTTCTTGATCAAAGGAAAGGCACGACGATGTATTCAAAGATTGATTGGAGATCAGGTTATCACTAGTTTCAAATTTAAGAGGAAGACATTCCTAAGACCTCTTTCAAGATGAGTTTGGGACTTTACGAGTTTATTGTTTTACTGTTTGGACTGAAAAACGTCCCAGGGGTATTCATGAGCTTGGGGAATGGGGTGTTCTGTGAATACTTGGAAAAGTTTTTTCAAGTATTCATTGACGATATTTGATATATTCTCGGATGATGGAAGAATATGATGAACATTTACGCTTGGTACTATAGTGTCTACGAGAAAGAAAATTGTTTGGGAAATTGTTGAGATGCTCCTTTTACCAATCAAATATTAATTTAATTAGGGAATGTTAGCTCTGGTGGGGGTATCATCGTGGATATAACAAAGGTTGAGGCTATTATGGAATGGCCTACAACGACGAATGTCCAGTAGGTACGTAGCTTCTTGGGTTTAGTGGAATATTATTGATGGTTCGTTGAGGGTTTTTTTTTCAAGGATAGCAAATCCGATTACGAAATTGCAGAAGAAGAACAAGAAGTTTTTGTGGACCGTGAAATGCATGGAAGAATTTCGAAGGTTCAGGGAGATGTTGACGACAACGTCGATACTAAAATTTCCTGACAGGGATGAGACTTTCTTGGTATGAACCAGCGCATCCAAGGAAGGCTTAGGTGAAGTCTTGATGCAAGATGGTCGAGTGATCACTTAAATCTCAAGAAATTTAAGAAAGCATGAGGCGAACTATGTGACACATAACCTGGAGTTATTATCCATTCTGTATGCCATGAGATTATGGAGGCACTACCTGATTGGATGAAAATTTGAACTAAAAACAGACCACTGTGGTTTGCAACACCTTTTTACGCAAGTGACTTGAACACGTGGCAAAGGTGTTGGTCAGAGCGTCTTAGCGAGTATGACTTTGATATTAACTACATAAAATGAACAATGAACACAATGGAAGATTTGTTTAGTCGGAGACCACACATTTTTTAGTGATACCTATTTAGACGAACCTACATGAAAATATTCTAACTATACAGTGCCACGATGGCTGGTATAAAGAGGTTAAGGAATTTATCAGACAAGACACCATGTTGGTACCAAAATTTGAGGGATTTACTGTGGACAACGATAGATTAATGAGATATAAAAACCAGATTTACATACCGCCCAATGACAAATTGAGAAATTTGATCTTAAACGAAGCTCATAGGGAAATGTACATGTCTCATCCAAGAGTCACCAAGATGAGGGCAGACCTTAAACCCTTGTTCTTCTGGAAGGGAATGAAGGCATGCATAGTTAAATACATGGAAATATGTCTAGAAGGTTGGCAGGTGAAGGATGAACATAGACATCTGACATGAGTGCTAGGACCACACGTTATTCCATAATCAAAATGGGAGGTCATTTCAATTAAATTTATTGGGGAAATTGTCGCTGACGATAAGGAGGCATAAAGCAATTTTTGTGATAGTTGACACTATGACGAACAATTCACATTTTTTCCTTGTGCGAACAACGCGTTAGGCATCGGGTATAGCTAGATTTTATATTAGCAAGATATTGAGATAGCTAGACATACCAAAATAATCATATCCGATAAGGGAATCATTTTTTGCAAGACAATTTTTGACGAGTTTCCCAAGAGGCCTTGGGAACACCACTGAACTTTAGTACAACATGTCCCTGAGATAGACAAGCTGACTGAAGGAACAAACCAAAATTTTGAAGGTTTTGTTGCATATGAGGTGTTGGACCAACACAAACATTGGGAATAGTTCTTTTCTCTAGCCGAGTTGCGTGCAACAACAACCATCAATGTACCATTAAGATGGCACCGTTGATTTTCTCTTTAGGTGATCGTGTCGGACACCTTTGATCTAGGATAGACTCAAGGATGGGGTCCTGGTAGGACCAGAAGTGATCCAAGAAATGGAATAACAAGTACAAACGATAAGAAAAAGGCACTACTACATATGGGTGGATTATTCCATGAAAATTTTTCACGTTTCCATTATTTTCATGTTTTTATTAAATTGGGCGTGATTTTTGTTGCTATTGCCACGAAAGTTCATCGCTAGAGTGACAAGTATTTCCTACCTCAAAAAGCACCTGCTAACACACATGGCTTGCAACATCTAGTTGACTTTTTGTGGGTCAACTCATGAATTTTTGTCGCTATATCGATGATAATCGATCTATATATACCTGACTTTAAGAGACTTTGCGACACATTTTATATAGTTGCGACACTATTCGTGGATTTTGTTTCAGCTATTTATTTTTTCCGTCACCCACCGGTTGAACAAATCCAATTCTCGATCTACATAGCTCGGATTTTGAATTTGCAAGGTTAGTATGCTTTTTTATTTATTTATTTACATATACTCATTTAACTTGTAATTTTNTTAAAAACATATGTCATTATCAATCTAGATCAATTTGAGCCTACAATTCCTTATGTAAATTTAATCCTTATTACAAAACCACCAACTCATAACAAATTTACCGGTTGGACTAATGTTTGAAATAGAAAGTGCAAAAAAAATCCTCTTAGGTCTAATCCTATCCCTTAGCGAACTTGTTAGCTCTCTAACTTTTGTGTGTCTATGATGTTGTGCCTATATATATTAATTTCATATTTTTAGTCTAGTATTAGGTTAGATTAGTCATATAACATTGTATTCTTATGTGATGTTGTTTCTCTCAATTTTTTATAATCACACACAATTCTATATGTAGTGATTAACTCTACTTTGTAGTTGATGAAACTTTTTTATACACTATTAATGAGTAGATAAAATATTAAAATTTCATGATGAAATCTACTAGTCAGACAATGAAAAATGAGAACATGCCAAAGTGTCTTAGAAAATAAAATCATGACCACTGTAAGTAGCATAAAATTGTGACCATTGCATGTAGTTGCAAATCAACATGTTATAATTTAAACCAACCAAACCCAATTGTGAATGACAAGTGGATGACATTCTTTTTTTAGTGGTGAATTTCAAAGATTGACATTTTCTCTACAAAACAACTTAGAGGCTAGTGTATGGTGTTGAGTGATTCAAGTTTGAGAAATTTTGATCACTTTCGTTAAATGGTGTGTAATTATTTTCCATGGTGATTCAGTACACACTACTCTACAGTAAAAATTGAAGCATATCGATCTTAATAGTTAATCGACAATAAAAAAAAAGCATGTCAAAATGTCTTAGAAAAAATAATTGTGAGAATTGTAGGTCACTGTAAATAAACATATCATAATCGAAAGCAGTAGCTACAATATCATGAAGGAGTAGAAAAAATATAAAAATTTGACAACTTACTATTTGGTATGGTGTAGGTAAGACAATTACTTGTCAGTACAAGGATTTGTCACTATGAATGAAAATGACAGGAAGCTTGCTCAGTTTAGAGTGACATTAAAGGCGAGGGGCGATGTAAAATGTTATTTCCCTTGCTATTATTGTAGGGGATTGCAAAGAAGAAGACTTTTAATAACAACAACTGAAAGACATTGTAGGGAGAAGGGACACGCCGAAGGGGGTTATGAGTATCGTCCCTTGGTAAGAGGATTCAATATTTAATGTATTCTCTGTAAAAGTCATCATGTCATGAATTTTAGTAATATTTCTTATCATTTTTTTTTTATATTTTCTATACACACTAACTTTACTACGTTTTTTTTAAATATATAGATGATGCCCCAAAAATGTCAACCTCCAGAGAGTTATTTTCCAAGTACTAGCAGAAATACTCCTTTACAGGGTGATGAACTTTGAGATTAGAATATTGAAGCTATTGATCAAGTTATTAATGATGATATGGACAGAGATAACTTTAGTGATACAAATCAGGAAGATGAGATACRTAGATTGATCCAAGACACATTTGCTCCAATGGATGAGGACAACTAGGATGATAGTCATGATGTTGATCCTCTACTCGAGAAGTCACATCAACCTCTTTATGAAGGCTTAACAACAAATATTCTATTTTCTATATTTTTGTTGGTGAACTTGAAGGTTTTGAATGGTTTATCAAACACATGCCTCACACAGATACTAAGGTATTTAATTTGTTAATTATTTATGCCTGCATGTTCACAAATACTTAAAAGGTTCAAATTTTTCCTATATTGCTATTGTTTTCTAATTTGTAAAGTATGGATGTGATATTGATGATTAATATTGTTTACATTGACTTATTGTTTTGAATTTTGTAGATTTTTAAGTGAATTTC
>JZKD02S2236236.1:26452-37675 GCA_000966675.3 Picea glauca
TCTCCGATAATCCTAGTAGGATTAGCCGAGCCACTTTCCACGGTGAAGGTTAACTTACCGACCCCTTTTCCTACACAGACCCTCCCTAGTGAGGATATTACATCTGCCCATACCCCGATTTCCTTTCAAAGTTTGGGATTGGATGTTGTGCTTGATACATTGGTTCCCTCCTATAGAGGACTTATAGATCCCATACTACTGTCGACTTATTTGGGACAGCAGGTTCACCAACAACCTATCACGGAAAGTAAGTTGGATCCTATTAACAAGTCACATGGTAATTCCATGGCCTGGTCTAGGGGTATAGGTGTGGAATTATCTCCTCTCAAAACTAGGAGCCCTAGGAAGAAGTTTGGAGAGTCTTTGGTTCTTGTCACCAATATGGATACTACATATGATTTAGGGCTGCTTAGAGGCATGAAGGCCCTTACCAGGGTTAAGCCATGATCCTCTTATCTTTAAATGTTAGAGGGGTGGGGGGTCCCCATGAATTGAAGGCCTATAATTTTATGTATTCTCTTTGTCCTACTTGGTACATATGTGTGATTAGTGCAGTGGGGAAGTCAGAAGGGATTCTGGCTACTTGGAACCCCAATATTTATAATCTTAACCCATTTCTAAGCGTTGGTGGTATATTGTTGACAGGTATATTCATAAGCCTGGCAATAGTAGGATTAGTTTTATAAATGCATATGGTCCTTGCGTGGGGAGAGGAGTGTTATGGGAACAGGTTGAATCCAATGGATTATTAGCATGGGAAAACCTCATTTTGTATGGTGACCTAAACTTCACTACCATCATAGATGAAGTGTGGGGGGTGGATGCTCATCCTGATCCATTGGCAGGCTTCTTCAAAGATCTCTTTCAGAAGAATCATATGGTGGATGTGAAGCCATTGGAGTTAGTGCCCACATGGCGTAATGACAGAAGTGGTGAACAAAATATTCAAAAAAGGATGGACATAGTATATGTGGCAGCAAGTTTATTGCATGAAATTGAAATATTTAGATCGTGGGTTAGACTCCCATACTTCTCGGATCATGCGCCAATATTCTTTCAGTTGAACAATGGCTATAGCTCGGTGGCCTATCCATTTAAATTCAATCATGCCATTTTGAAGGATGATTCATTTGGGGTATTAGTCCAGTCAGTTTGGAATGCTCCATACCTCTATAGTGTGGCAGGTTCCCAAAGGAGACTTGTACACAAGTTAATTAATTTAAAGAATCATACCAAGAGTTGGCAAGCACAAAAGAAGATTATGGATAATAGAGCATTGGAATCTCTAGCAGGGGAATTAGTTAAACTAACTAAACAGAGTTGGGAAATTCATTTAAGTCATGGCCAAGGAGCTCATCTGAAGAAGTTAGAATTGGATCAAAATTCTTATTTGATGGAGGAGGAGGCCCACTGGAATTTGAAAAGTCGAGCAATAGGGATTAAAAATGGTGACAAAAATACGAAGTATTTTCAGCAATATGTTAGTTTTAGACGGAATAAAAAAAAACTCTGGGAAATATTGGATGATCGGGGACAATCACACCTGGGGCATGAGGCCACAAAAACTAAAGCTTTGCGTTACCTTAGGTGTTTTTATCAAGAATCAGCGGACAACAGAATTGTGGAATAGATTGAGGTAGTTAATTAGTATCCCAGGTTGGTGATGGAGGAGGAGGTGCAAGTATTGGAGAACCCGATTACCAAGGAGGAAGTACTTGAAGTTCTGAAAGAGTTTATGAAGGATAAGAGCCTAGGCCCGGATGGGTGGACTATTGAGTTTTACCTGCACTTCTTTGAGTTGCTGGCATCTGATTTGGTAGAACCGGTGGAAGAGGCACGCATGACAAGGGTGGTGTATAAGGGTATGAATACGACCTTTATTGCATTAATCCCGAAGGTAAATGGGCCAGCTACATTTGGTGACTTTTGACCGATTTATTTGTGTAATATTTGCTATAAGATCATTACAAAGATAATTGCTAAGAGGATTAGACCGATTCTTTCCCGTACTCTGTCAGAAGAGAAATTCAGCTTTCTCAAGGGTAGACAAATTGGGGATGCAATTGGGACTGTACAGGAGTGTCTATATAACATTAAAGAGAAAAAATTGAAGGATTTAATCCTTAAAATTGACTTAAAAAAAACATATGACTGCATTAGCTGGGATTTCCTCAGGTTGTTTTTACTCCAATGTGGATTTGGGCTTATGATGATTAAATAGATCATGGGAAGTGTTACGTCAATGTCCTTTGTGGTTCTCATAAATGGAGAACCTACATTTTTTTTAGTAGTGGGAGAGGAATTAGACAGNACTCCCATACTTCTCGGATCATGTGCCAATATTCTTTCAGTTGAACAATGGCTATAGCTCGGTGGCCTATCCATTTAAATTCAATCATGCCATTTTGAAGGATGAGTCATTTGGGGTATTAGTCTAGTAAGTTTGGAATGATCCATACCTCTATAGTGTGGCAAGTTCCCAAAGGAGACTTGCACACAAGTTAATTAATTTAAAGAATCATACCAAGAGTTGGCAAGCACAAAAGAAGATTATGGATAATAGAGTGTTGGAATCCTTAGCAGGGGAATTAGTTAAACTAACTAAACAGAGTTGGGAAATTCGTTTAAGTCATGACCAAGGAGCTCATCTAAAGAAGTTAGAATTGGATCAAAATTCTTATTTGATGGAGGAGGAGGCCTGCTAGTGTTTGAAAATCCAAGCACTATGAATTAAAAATAGTGACAAAAATACGAAGTATTTTCAGCAATATGTTAGTTTTAGACAGAATAAAAAAGATCTCTGGGAAATATTAGATGATCGGGGACAATCACACCTAGGGCATGAGGCCATAAAAACTAAATCTTTACGTTACTTTAGGTGTTTTTATTAAGAAGCAGTGGACAACAGAATTGTGGAATAGATTGAGGCAGTTAATTAGTATCCCAGGTTGGTGATGGAGGAGGAGGTGCAAGTATTGGAGAACCCGGTTACCAAAGAGGAAGTACTTGAAGTTCTGAAAGAGTTTATGAAGGATAAGAGCCCAGGCCCGGATGGCTGGACTGTTGAGTTTTACCTGCACTTCTTTGAGTTAGTGGCATCTGATTTGGTAGAAGCGGTGAAAGAGGCACGCATGATAGGGGTGGTGTATAAGGGTATGGACACGACCTTTATTGCATTAATACTGAAGGTAAATGGGATAGCTACATTTGGTGACTTTCGACCGATTTATTTGTGTAATCTTTGCTATAATATCATTACAAAGATAATTGCCAAGAGGATTAGACCGATTCTTTCCCACACTCTATCGGAAGAGAAATTCAGCTTTCTCAAGGGTATACAAATTGGGGATGCAATTGGGACTATACAGGAGTGTCTAAATAACAGTAAAGAGAAAAAATTGAAGGATTTAATTCTTAAAATTGACTTAAAAAAAACATATGACTGCATTAGCTGGGATTTCCTCAGGTTGGCTTTACTCCAATGTGGATTTGGGCTTATGATGATTAACTGGATCATGGGAAGTGTTACATCAATGTCCTTTGTGGTTCTCATAAATGGAGAACCTAAATTTTTTTTAGTAGTGGCAGAGGAATTAGATAGGGGTTTCCTCTATCACCCCTACTATTCATTCTCATTATGGAAGGATTAAGTCTTTCCTTAACAGAAAGTAAAAGGGAAGGTCTTATGTCCGGTATAAAGGTTTCGAGATTTATCCAGATCTTGCATCTACTTTTTTTAGATGATATCCTCATCCTAAAAAATGATTCACTTGTGGAATGGAGGGAGATAAGTAGGGTTTTAAACCATTTCTTCTTGGCATCAGGTCTACAGGTAAACTCATAGAAAACTACTCTTTATCAGTATGGAGTTTGCCAGTTGGTTCTTGACTCACTGAATTATATTCTTCTTTATAATTATCAATCACTTTCGGATGGGTTTAGATACATTGGGTATTTCCTTAAGATTGATAGATACAGAAGTGAGGATTAGCTTTAGCTCATTGAGAAATATGATCAAAAGATTAACCACTAGTGCAACTGGTGGTTAACTCTAGGGGGACGTCTGACTTTGATAAAAGAGGTTTTAGAGAGTCAACCGATTTACTGGTGGACTTTAGTGAATCTGCCTTCTCCAATAATTATTAAAATTTTCCAACACATATACAATTTTATGGATGGGAGTTCGAAATAAAAAAATCCTACATATCTGTGACTGGAAGCAGATTGCAAGACCAAAGATCTATGGAGGATGGGGTTATGGAATATCCTATATTTTAGTAAATCCATGGCTGCTAACAGTCTTTAGGGAGCATTAATGAAGGAGGGGTTATGGAATAGGGTTATAAAATATAAGTACATGCCATTTGTATCTACTGCTAGCTGGATCCGAACAATGGATATTACAAAGGAGAAAGGTTCTAAGGTATGGAAATATTTATTAAATTCCCTCCATCTATTACTTCACTGGTTGGCATGGAGCCTGTGGAATGGGCACACTATCTTGATTGGGAAATATTACATCCTGGGGATCAGTTAGTCGACTATTTTATCGGAGGAATTTATTGAGGTGATAAATAGAAAAGGAATTTATTATCTATCCCATGCTAAAGCAATGTCACAGGTGGGCCATATCACATCCAATTTGATATCTAGTGAAGATTTGGAATTGACTGGGTGTTTATGGGTTGAATGGAAAGCTTACCGCGTTTCTCTTATTAATAATGGTATTATACTATAGAATAAATTTGATCATCTTAAATGGACTGGAGGTAACAAGTATGGTCAAGTAACGGTAAGGAACATCTATCTAGCAGTCAAAAGTCGTAAATGGATCTATAAGTTTGGTGGTTAGCGTAAGGCCATGTGGGATTGGGATTGTTCATTGAAAATTAAGCTCTTTTTATGGTTAATGATGGAAAATAAAATTTTGTCATGGGATACCCTTCAACGAAGAGGATTCATAGGTCCTAGTGTTTGTAAACTATGCATGAAAAGTACAAAATTGACTCAACATCTATTTTTGGAGTGCGCCTTCACATAGGAGGTCTGGATTAGCCTTTAAAAGTTTATCAACTATACTGGAATCTAGGTGGGGGATAATTTAATTGACTGCTAGAAATATTGCAGAGTCCAAAATTAACATCTGCCCACTCTCCTAGTTATAATCTGTTGGTCTATATGGAGGGAGCACAACTTTGCAGTCTTTGATGAATGCATTCCTAGTATTCTGAATGTTATTCATAGTGCTTTATTTTCATACAATGAATATAAAAAGAAACCTCTGGAGGCTATCTAGTGAGTTAAGGTGCCTGTTTTGGACAAGGGAGGAATGATGGGTTGGTTTGACGGAGTGGCAGCAGAAAATGTATTGAACAACAGAGCGGGAGGCATCATAAGGATTAATGATCAAAGTAGCTACCACTAGCTCCTTAATTGTGGGCCTAGTACTAACACCCAAGGAGATTTACTTGGTGTGTGGGAACTAATCTCCTTGTGATGCAGGAGCATCGTACAAAGCCAAAGCACACACCTAGCCAAAGGAACAACTGGACGTGCAGATGAAAAAAAGGGGGCATGTTTTTACGAAAGCGTTCTGAATTTTGAAAACTAAAGCATTAATGTAATAATCTAAGTGAACAGTACTTACATTTATGTATTGAAGATATGAATAGATCTGGAGAAATTACTCTCACCTATTGGATGTAATAGGAATTTAAGTCTGTTAATGTAAAGTAGGTAGATATGAATGTTAGATTAGACAGTTTAGAAGTGTAGGAGGGAAAATGGATATAGACACCATCATCGTTGTATCATTGTATGAAGAAGAATATTATCATTCAAAATTCATAATCTGGAGAGCTATAGCAGAGAGTTGTAGAGAAGACCCCATGTACAGGAGCAATTGAGTTAATATATAAAACTTTGACTCAATTTTTATGGTGTTATGATGCTTATTGTTTACATTAGTTGAATGGTATGTTTACAGTTGGTTTGTTTCTCTGTTATGCATTTATATCAATGTTGTGTTATGTGTATGATTTCATGTTGAATGTATGAAGTTAGAGAGAGAAGAAGAATGAGTTTCAAATGTTTCTCTTCCTGAGAATTCCTACAAGGAGTGAAATGAATGTCCACAAGGTGTGCGTTGACGAAGGTANACTCCCATACTTCTCGGATCATGTGCCAATATTCTTTCAGTTGAACAATGGCTATAGCTCGGTGGCCTATCCATTTAAATTCAATCATGCCATTTTGAAGGATGAGTCATTTGGGGTATTAGTCTAGTAAGTTTGGAATGATCCATACCTCTATAGTGTGGCAAGTTCCCAAAGGAGACTTGCACACAAGTTAATTAATTTAAAGAATCATACCAAGAGTTGGCAAGCACAAAAGAAGATTATGGATAATAGAGTGTTGGAATCCTTAGCAGGGGAATTAGTTAAACTAACTAAACAGAGTTGGGAAATTCGTTTAAGTCATGACCAAGGAGCTCATCTAAAGAAGTTAGAATTGGATCAAAATTCTTATTTGATGGAGGAGGAGGCCTGCTAGTGTTTGAAAATCCAAGCACTATGAATTAAAAATAGTGACAAAAATACGAAGTATTTTCAGCAATATGTTAGTTTTAGACAGAATAAAAAAGATCTCTGGGAAATATTAGATGATCGGGGACAATCACACCTAGGGCATGAGGCCATAAAAACTAAATCTTTACGTTACTTTAGGTGTTTTTATTAAGAAGCAGTGGACAACAGAATTGTGGAATAGATTGAGGCAGTTAATTAGTATCCCAGGTTGGTGATGGAGGAGGAGGTGCAAGTATTGGAGAACCCGGTTACCAAAGAGGAAGTACTTGAAGTTCTGAAAGAGTTTATGAAGGATAAGAGCCCAGGCCCGGATGGCTGGACTGTTGAGTTTTACCTGCACTTCTTTGAGTTAGTGGCATCTGATTTGGTAGAAGCGGTGAAAGAGGCACGCATGATAGGGGTGGTGTATAAGGGTATGGACACGACCTTTATTGCATTAATACTGAAGGTAAATGGGATAGCTACATTTGGTGACTTTCGACCGATTTATTTGTGTAATCTTTGCTATAATATCATTACAAAGATAATTGCCAAGAGGATTAGACCGATTCTTTCCCACACTCTATCGGAAGAGAAATTCAGCTTTCTCAAGGGTATACAAATTGGGGATGCAATTGGGACTATACAGGAGTGTCTAAATAACAGTAAAGAGAAAAAATTGAAGGATTTAATTCTTAAAATTGACTTAAAAAAAACATATGACTGCATTAGCTGGGATTTCCTCAGGTTGGCTTTACTCCAATGTGGATTTGGGCTTATGATGATTAACTGGATCATGGGAAGTGTTACATCAATGTCCTTTGTGGTTCTCATAAATGGAGAACCTACATTTTTTTTAGTAGTGGGAGAGGAATTAGACAGGGTTTTCCTCTATCGCCCCTACTATTCATTCTCATTATGGAAGGATTAAGTCTTTCCATAACAGAAAGTAAAAGGGAAGGTCTTTTGTCCGGTATAAAGGTTTCGAGATTTATCCAGATCTTGCATCTACTTTTTTTAGATGATATCCTCATCCTAAAAAATGATTCACTTGTGGAATGGAGGGAGATATGTAGGGTTTTAAGCCATTTCTTCTTGGCATCAGGTCTACAGGTAAACTCATAGAAAACTACTCTTTATCAGTATGGAGTTTTCCAGTTGGTTCTTGACTCACTGAATTATATTCTGCCTTATAATTATCAATCACTTTCGGATGGGTTTAGATACCTTGGGTATTTCCTTAAGATTGATAGATACAGAAGTGAGGATTAGCTTTGGCTCATTGAGAAATATGATCAAAATATTAACCACTAGTGCAACTGGTGGTTAACTCTAGGGGGACGTCTGACTTTGATAAAAGAGGTTTTAGAGAGTCAACCGATTTACTGGTGGACTTTAGTGAATCTTCCTTCTCCAATAATTATTAAAATTTTCCAACACATATACAATTTTATGGATGGGAGTTCGAAATAAAAAAATCCTACATATCTATGACTGGAAGCAGATTGCAAGACCAAAGATCTATGGGGGATGGGGATTATGGAATATCCTAGATTTTAGTAAATCCATGGCTGCTAACAGTCTTTAGGGAGCATTAATGAAGGAGGGGTTATGGAATAGGGTTATAAAATATAAGTACATGCCATTTGTATCTACTGCTAGATGGATCCGAACAATGGATATTACAAAGGAGAAAGGTTCTAAGGTATGGAAATATTTATTAAATTACCTCCATCTATTACTTCACTGGTTGGCATGGAGCCCGGGGAATGGGCACTCTATCTTGATTGGGAAAGATTACATCCTAGGGATCATTTAGTCGGCTATTTTATCAGAGGAATTGATTGAGGTGATAAATAGAAAAGGAATTTATTATCTATCCCATGCTAAAGCAATGTCACAGGTGGGCCATATCACATCCAATTTGATATCTAGTGAAGATTTGGAATTGACTGGGTGTTTATGGGTTGAATGGAAAGCTTACCGCGTTTCTCTTATTAATAATGGTATTATACTATAGAATAAATTTGATCATCTTAAATGGACTGGAGGTAACAAGTATGGTCAAGTAACGGTAAGGAACATCTATCTAGCAGTCAAAAGTCGTAAATGGATCTATAAGTTTGGTGGTTAGCGTAAGGCCATGTGGGATTGGGATTGTTCATTGAAAATTAAGCTCTTTTTATGGTTAATGATGGAAAATAAAATTTTGTCATGGGATACCCTTCAACGAAGAGGATTCATAGGTCCTAGTGTTTGTAAACTATGCATGAAAAGTACAAAATTGACTCAACATCTATTTTTGGAGTGCGCCTTCACATAGGAGGTCTGGATTAGCCTTTAAAAGTTTATCAACTATACTGGAATCTAGGTGGGGGATAATTTAATTGACTGCTAGAAATATTGCAGAGTCCAAAATTAACATCTGCCCACTCTCCTAGTTATAATCTGTTGGTCTATATGGAGGGAGCACAACTTTGCAGTCTTTGATGAATGCATTCCTAGTATTCTGAATGTTATTCATAGTGCTTTATTTTCATACAATGAATATAAAAAGAAACCTCTGGAGGCTATCTAGTGAGTTAAGGTGCCTGTTTTGGACAAGGGAGGAATGATGGGTTGGTTTGACGGAGTGGCAGCAGAAAATGTATTGAACAACAGAGCGGGAGGCATCATAAGGATTAATGATCAAAGTAGCTACCACTAGCTCCTTAATTGTGGGCCTAGTACTAACACCCAAGGAGATTTACTTGGTGTGTGGGAACTAATCTCCTTGTGATGCAGGAGCATCGTACAAAGCCAAAGCACACACCTAGCCAAAGGAACAACTGGACGTGCAGATGAAAAAAAGGGGGCATGTTTTTACGAAAGCGTTCTGAATTTTGAAAACTAAAGCATTAATGTAATAATCTAAGTGAACAGTACTTACATTTATGTATTGAAGATATGAATAGATCTGGAGAAATTACTCTCACCTATTGGATGTAATAGGAATTTAAGTCTGTTAATGTAAAGTAGGTAGATATGAATGTTAGATTAGACAGTTTAGAAGTGTAGGAGGGAAAATGGATATAGACACCATCATCGTTGTATCATTGTATGAAGAAGAATATTATCATTCAAAATTCATAATCTGGAGAGCTATAGCAGAGAGTTGTAGAGAAGACCCCATGTACAGGAGCAATTGAGTTAATATATAAAACTTTGACTCAATTTTTATGGTGTTATGATGCTTATTGTTTACATTAGTTGAATGGTATGTTTACAGTTGGTTTGTTTCTCTGTTATGCATTTATATCAATGTTGTGTTATGTGTATGATTTCATGTTGAATGTATGAAGTTAGAGAGAGAAGAAGAATGAGTTTCAAATGTTTCTCTTCCTGAGAATTCCTACAAGGAGTGAAATGAATGTCCACAAGGTGTGCGTTGACGAAGGTACGAGTTTATTTTAGAAATCTCAGGAGATATATCATTGTTCTCATATCAACAGAAGTGCAGGTGAAGCACAGAGTTGTGCAAGGTGTGGGCAGGCTAGTTGAGGCTTTAGAACTTATCAACTAAGGCGAAGGTTGAAGGACCATTGTTGCAAAGAGTGCACAGGGTCAAAGAGTCAAATAACCAAAGGTTATTTGAAATTTTGTCGCAAGGAGTGCGAGCAGTATTCTTTTTGGAAGGCTTGAGTTTGCAAGTGAAAGCTTAGGAGAGATAATTCCTTTGAAGTGTTCAAATGGAGATGAAGATCGAAACCATTGCATAGAAGTTAAGTTCAGGAGGGAGAACACTCATTCATTGGGAAAAAGTCATTGAGGATTGAATCAAGAGGTCAAAATTCTCTGTGGAGAGCTCGCAAAGTTGTGAGGACGGTAGGATCCAGTGGAGCTATAATGTGGTTAGGATTTGGATGAACTCACCACCCTAATATCAAGAATCAACGTGAACCATTGATCATGGTCAATAATATCCATTGATCTTGTTTCAACCCACGTTGTTGGATCATTTCACGAATTCGAGGTTTGTGAGTTTGGAGGGTAGACCAAATTCTTGGTTTCATCCCGAGTTGCGGGGAACAGGGAAAGAGATCTGGACTGTTGGATATAAGACACGGGAGAATTGTTGGAACAGAAGCTTCGTGGGGTATTGCGTATTGGAGGTTCAGGGGTTGAAAGAACTTCTTTTCGACTGCAGAATTCATGAAGTGTTGAGCGCCGAGGGATCGTATGAACACGTAGCACACCCAATAAGTGGGGCCGCGTGGTTGACAGAGGGCGTAACAACCAGTGCCAAGAGAAAGGTGGAAGCGGGTGACAGGTTAAGGACACACGTCACGTGGGAAGGAATCAACCCATTGTTGACTTATCCTGTCTCGGGGAATCGTAAAGGAGGAGCACAAGGGATCAACACTCCAACTCGCGAAGTTGTGAGTTGCGAGGTGTTCTAGGGTTAGGCCCTAGTTGACGGTCTCTTGTAGAGGTGCTAACAAGGAAGAGCCATACCCATATCACATCTAGGGTATCGGAGGTTTGGAGAAAGAGGAGTAGAGTTCATTGATTCACGAACTCGCGAGTTGTGGAAGGCACTTGTGCTAAGGCTGGGTTGTGGCTGCATGGAGACATAAGGCTCACACCTAGTGTTGATTTAGGTAGGGTGGTTTTTTAT
>JZKD02S2236247.1:0-10387 GCA_000966675.3 Picea glauca
TGGATTATTGAGTAACTAAGGGGAATATAGTGTGGGGGTTATGTGAATAATGGTGAGAATGATCACAAGAGAATTTCCATGAGGTAGGAGAATGCATGAATGAATTACACTTATTTAAAATGTTTAAACTCCCTGGTCATGTGGGGATTTCTTTAATGTTGGAGGATATCAAAGATTTGTCATTACGACTAAGTGGAAATATGTTGGTGAGAATGATGTCATCAGCTCATCATCTTCACTCATAGATTATTCAGAGGACGATGTCATCAGCTCATCATTTTTATTAGTGTTGTCATTCACCCACCACAAATTTCATCTTGCATCGACCTTGCATAGTGAGCAGTCAATGGGGACAATGTTGAAATTTCTTCAAAATGTGCATGTATGCATCGAAATTCGACATGGTTAGACTAGACACATGGCTTGACGGTATGGGAGGGTTTCAATACTCAAGGATGTATTATTTCCCCACATAATCTATGAGATCGTCCACATTTGCATCAACGTTCATCATGTTGCACCTCTCATTGTCATCATTCGTCATTCTCTTCTATAGAATCATTGTCGGAACTATCTTGAAATTTGTCATGGAACTTCAAATACACCCATCACAAATTTCTTCCACCAGTCCCACACAGTGAGCAATGAATGGGGCCAATGTTGAAATGTTTTCAATCTATGCTCATATGCATCGAAATTTGACATGGTTAAACTAGATAGTTGCCTTGAAGGTATGGGAGGGTTTCGATACTTAACGATGTTTGATGTCCCCGCATAATATTTGAGATCATCCATGTTTGCATCAACGTTCAATATAATGGATGTCTAATAGTGATCATAGTGAATGGGGCCTGCGTTGAAGGTGAATGAGCATAGTGAAATTTCTTCCACCGACCCCGCATAGTGAGCAGTGAATGGGGCCAACGTTGAAATTTCTTCAAACTATGCATGTATGTGTCGAAATTCGACATGGTTAGACTAGATGCATGCCTTGACGATATAGGAGGCTTTCAAGACTCAAGGAATATGTTTGATATCTCGACCACATAATCTTTGAGATCATCCATGTTTGCAAAAACGTTCATAATGGGGTGTCTCATATTTGTCAAATGTCATTGTTTCCATCCATAGAATCTTTGTTGGAAATCTCTTGAAATGTCATGGAACTTCCAATTCAACTACCAAAAATTTCATGCACCGACCCCGCATAGTGAGCAGTGAATGGGGCCAACGTTGAAATTTCTTCAATATGTGCATGTATGCACTGAAATTTGACATGGTTAGACTAGACACATGCCTTGATGGTATGGGAGGGTTTCAAGACTCAAGGATGTTTGATGTCCCGGCCACATAATCTTTGATATTGTCCATGTTTGCAACAACATTCATAATGGGGCATCTCATATTTTTCAATTGTCATTGTTTCCATCCGTAGAATCTTTGTTGGAACTCTCTTGAAATGTCATGGAACTTCCAATTCAACCACCACAAATTCCATGCACTGACCCTGCATAGTGAGCACTAGTGAATGAGGCCAACGTTGAAATTTCTTCAATATGTGCCTATATGCATCAAAATTTGACATGGTTAGACTAGACACATGCCTTAACGATATGGGAGGGTTTCAAGACTCAAGGATGCATGATGTCCCAACCACATAATCTTTGATATCGTCCATGTTTTCAACAACGTTCATAATGGGTGTATCGTTGTCAAATTTCATTGTTTCCATATATAGAATCTTTGTTGGAACTCTCTTGAAATGTCATGGAACTTCCAATTCAACCACCAAAAATGTCCTGCACCAACCCCGCATAGTGAGCAGTGAATGGGGCCAATGTTGAAATTTCTTCAATATGTGCATGTATGCATCAATATTTGACATGGTTAGACTAGACACGTGCCTTGACAGTATGGGAGGGTTTCAAGACTCAAGGATGTATGATGTCATACAGAAACATTTTGAAAACATTTCAATATTGACCCCATTCACAGGTCACCGTTGCCCATCATGTACTCTATCCCTAGTACAATGTCTTTTAATAGTTGTTTCCTTTAAAATTTGATCGATCAGAAAATTAAAATGAAATGAGAAGAGCCCTAGTACAATGTCTTTTAATAATTGTACTCTAGCCGAGAAAACCCGCAAACCCTTTTTGAAGTGTCATTATTATAGAAAACATATCGCAACATTCGTAAAATGCAACATATTTATAGATTTTATTCTGACGATCATTGACCAAATCAAAGTTGACTTGGTCAAAATACTAGGTGACCATTGGAGGGGCAAAACCTAGTTTCCACAACATCGCAACTATGAAAACTATCTCCACAAACGTGGCAAGAGAGACGACTATGTCACAAACGTGGCAAAAGAGACAATTATGTGGAAAATGTGGCAAGAGAGACGATTATGTGGAAAATGCAGCAAGAGAGACGTCAATGTGGCAATAGAGATGTTATCGGGCAATATGGAAAAAAAAAAATCCTCTATTTTTCTACAGTATGTCCAATTTTGTCCATAACGGCGCAAATAGAATGTTGAAATTTTTACAATATGTAGTAGTGGGTGTTATTCAAAATTGTCACTATAGTGACAAGTATATCACAACACTCTTAATCACATTGGAATGAACTTGAGGAAAAGTAGTAGGATTTGGGAGAAGTTGGAAGATAGTCACAAGAGTGGCTTGAACAATACAAAAAACATGAATGGTGAGTTCCCTTGTTGTTTCACGAATGGTGTAGCCTTGAGGTGACAAGGTGAACCAAGTCTTTGAAGCTTGGGTATGATTTTTATATGTGCCTAGAAGGCCAACCCATTTCTAGGTTACATGGAAAGAATAAAGAAAGAGTTATGGAATACTAAGATGGAAGCCATGGCCATAGAATTAGAACATTGGGACTTAGAGATTTTTCAATTGTACTAAGGACATGTGTTGAAGCTAGAGTAGACTAGTGCACAAGATAAAGATTTGGTTTAGAAGTTGCAGACTTTAACAGACTATGTAGAGACTTGGGAACTTCCTAAGTTGGTATCATTCAAGAGAAAATATTTCCAATATGACAACAACATTACAACAAGGAAGCATTTGAAAGTACCTAAGTCTAGAGTTAAGAATGTTGTTTGTTTCCTTTTTTTACCAAAATCATTTTTCCATGGATTGTCCTTTCAATCAGAAGTTGGAAGACTTGGAAGAAGTCCAAGTGCAACCAATTTTGAAGGTAAATCTAGTATCCTTAAGAGGATTCCGAGTGCAATAGGCTTCAAAGGAAAGGTTGGAGGTTCTTGGTGCCTTGATAGTGGTTTTGGGTGACTTCATGGTAGAAGGTCATGAACATGGTTTGCGAAGGTGAGGACATGAATGGTATTTATTTTTTAAATGCAACCATGTGGGTTGAAGGTGGAAGCCTTTTTGGGCACCAATGTAACCCACAACCTTGTAAGTGAATGGGTCTCTACAACACTTCACCATAATCCTCACAGTTGTAACATCCTCATTTTCAAACCCCAAACTAGTAATATATATTGTAAATATGATGTATGGCCAAGGGCCAAGCGATATTAGAAGTAAATAATGTAAATTGTATATAATAAATCAAATGTGTTGCTAGCTATAGATAGACACATACGGAGATTTAGGGGTTTAGCTCCCACAAGAGAGGGAAGGGGTCCAAGGTGGAAAGTTTACTCATGTCTAGTAAACCCAAACCTTATCTTTATAAATTATCCTTACTTTGAACCTTCCATTTTATGATTGAATGTTCCCAAAGTTAATCATGGGATTCATGTAATAGAGTGGGTGTGAGAAGTAACATCTCATATTTATTGATAACATGTGGACCAAGTACAATCAACTTGGGGAAAAGTGTAAATCAAGAAAGCAAGAGAAAGAGAGAAATTCATATGTGTAGAGGGGCAGAAGGAGTGGTTCACATTTTTGCATGTAGAGTAGTTTTTAAATAGATATATTTGGACAGTAAGAAAGTTCTGAGTGATAAACATTGAAGGCAACCATAGTGGTCATGTATGGTAGCTATTGAAGTTGTAATTTCATGCAAAGAGAGGTTGTGGGTTTGTGAGAAATATTCCATTCAAAAATTGTCAAGAGAAGCAAGTGTTTTGTTGTTATGTGAATTAATGTTATAAATGTAGAATTCATGAGGTCCCAACAAATATATTTCCAATCCAGCATGTGTTAGAAGCCCTAGAGTGGAGTGGGAAATCCTGAGGGACAGTGAGAAGTGAAGGGGGATCCCATCCTTGGGTTGTGCAGGTTCTGAGGAAGAGAGAGAGTGGATTGGAATTAGTTGTGAGAATTGACTATTGAGAGGGGAACATTAGCCAGCTCAGGGACTGTCGTATCTTGTGGATTCATAGCCTTATCTTAGGGGTGACTTGTTGTTGATAACTAGAACAACAAGTTTATGGTTGGGAGGAACATCCATCCTCTATGTCGAGTTGCATATTTTATAAAATAAGTGTTCTTATTTATTATCCTTATTCATGTTAAATGTTGATATAGTGTTGTGCATTTTACTATGAGATATTTTTCTTATTGTTGCATGTTGTGAGTAGAATGATGCATGCAAATCTCTAGTTATTTTTTTGAATGTGTTTAGTTGTCATTGTGCACATTTAACTACTTTCATTTACATTTTTAATTAGCATGGACCATTGTATAATCTTGAACTACATGTTGTGTGTGTTTTTTCCACATTTAGAATTGGTATCAGAAATTTGATTGGGTTGTTTTAGTAGTGGCACGACACAGCTTCGAGTTGGGTTCACTATAAAGTGGTATGAGAGATTATGTTGAACACTGGACCCATATGGGCCAAAGACTAGCATGAATTTTGGGCGAACTCATTGTGGAGAAGTTTGATTTGTGTCGAATTTGGTAAATTGGTGAAGCCATAGTGAAAACCCCAAATTTATTAACAAATTTAAGTCTAAATTTCCCTCATGATTGTCTAAGAGGTGATCAAGGGCATCACTTTGCAGGTTGTAGAGTTAAATTTGACATACAAGGTCAAAATTTATGTTTTAATGGTGACTGAAGAAGTTGTGGGAATTTTGATGAATCAACAACCGATATCACATTTAATTTCAAAATCAATGGCCCAAATTCATCGTAGAACAACCCAAAAATTTATAAGTTTCCTGGAGTTTTGCAAAGAAAAGAGAATCAATGGTCAGAATTAATTTTCGAAAATTGCAAAGTTAAAGAATCGATGGTCGAGATTCATCGGAAGAGTTGGGAGAATTTTGATGGATCAATGGTCAAGATCATTTTGAATGGGAGATCAACGACCCGGGATTCATCTTGAATTTGGTAGAAAATTTTGAAGTGTTTTCTTTGTCAATGGAAATCGTCGATAGTCGATGATCAGATCGATGAGTTTCGCGAAGATTTTGGTTCGACCAAAGGAAATATCTAATCATCAATGGTTGATGATCAAGGATTGGTAGATATTGGCAAAAGGTTTCATGGGTCAAGAGAAAATCGTCAATTGTTGATGGTTGATGATCGAGGGTCGACAGATTTAGCGAGGTGTGTAGTTCATCCAAGAGAAATGGTTGATCACTAATGAAAGGAAAGAGGAGGATGAAATTTCTTATCAAGTCAACATCCATGTGTCATTCCACGTTATCATCCACGTTTCATGCCACATTAGCAAGAGTGCAATGTCAGCATCCACATGTCATGCCACATCAACATCTATGTGGCATACCACATTAGCATAGTTACCACATCAACCAAGAGATGATTAATTGTCGATGTTCATAGTTCAACGAAATTTGTAAATAAGTTGGTTGTCAAGGGAATTCGTCGATGACTGATCATTGATGATCAGGGTTCAATGAGATTCAAGGGAAATAATTGGTTTTCTAAGAGAAATGGTCAATGGTTGACAATCGGGGCTTAGCGAAATTTGTGAGCGAGTCTTGGATTTCCAAAAGGAATCATCAATAATCGATCGATGATGGAGTCCAGATGTTGGATATTGGATTGTCTAGATTGCTTTGAGTCGACAATCAATGGTGGAGATTGATCCACGAGTTTAGGAAAGTTTTAGTGGATCAACTAATGATATTTCTTCCGATTTTGAGATCAACGACTTGGATTAAAAGACTGTTATAATAGTAAAAAAATCATTTTTTTTCCATGAAATTTTACGATTTTTGAAGGTCCTAAACTTGCAAAGTAGTTTTGAGGGCCTAAATGATAATTTTAGGCAGTCAAAAGTCACGAGAACATGGTGTACCAAGGTACACTCTATTTTTTGCAACTTAAATAAAATATTTTTCTATTGAGGCCACAACAACCCCCCTTTACTTTTTCTTTTACAAGCAAAAGGAAAGAGACCCTCTACTAAAATTTCAATCCTAATGCATATCATATACCGTTTGAGCATAATATTTTTGTTTGTCTACCCTAAGGGATTTGGGGGTTTGATCTTGATCGATGACTATCTTGGATGAGTTTGTTCTTGGAGGATTTTCTAAATGAATAACTTAAATTATGCATCATCTTGCTTTCATGTTGTGCTTATTGTATTCATATTTATGCTTTCGCATGTTAATCATACTTTTTTATCTAAAACACTTGACTTGAATCACAAAATCACTAATCCTTCTTTTGAGTTTGAGACCTGGCACATGCAGTTTTCAAGTCACTTATCTATAGCCACCCATGATTATTTTTTATAAGTATGTTGATGGCATGGAATATCATGTTTATGGTGCATTGGAAAGTGTCTTTTAAAGACATAATTGATCTCATCTTTTTTGTGGTTGCAGAAGTAGGTTCACGGGTCCACTTCATTTACATGACCAATCCAACCTTGAAATGCATATGGGAGAATCGCTTGATCCTTATCCAGAACCTTAACATTTATCCTTACAATAGGCTTCACCTTATCGAGAAGCAAATTACCTTGGCTTACATTTTCCCTAAGGTCTGAAGCTCCCAAGTCTATCGGATCCACCTTTATTGCAAGCATGTTCCCGAGTCCCTTTAGATTGACCTCTATTGGGTTCCTCTTTCATCCTTCCCTCTCTTCAAAGACCCAAGCCCAAGGTTTATTGAGATTTATGGATGTAGGTCATTGGCGTGCCATCACCCAATGCTCGTTAAATATTTGTTGTAATCAATATCATCCATTCTGGCATGGTGTAAGAATCTATTCCTTGATTTGGTCATATTCCCTCTCTTTGCGATCTTAGTAGGTCTCCTACTAAAGTTCTTCCATTTTTTCTTTGTTCGAGAGATATCCATTTTGGCTAAAAATTCAGTGTCTTGAGAAAGTGCAAAAAAGGATAAAATTAACAATTCTAAATCGATGCAGAAATCGATGGGTGCATCAAATCACCAATCTCAAAGTTGTTGTGTACTCACAATCATAAATATCATTTGTATCGTATACAAATTTTTTATTAATTCTCAATTGATTTTCTTCTACAGGTGGCAGAAGTTGGTTTCTCAACTCAATTGTGCCAATGAGACAAGTGCAAGAAATGGACAAAATTGATGATTTATGGGAGCTATAACTTTTATATTTGAAATCAAATAGGGGCATGAGTAAAATCATTGAAAAAATAATTAAAAGGACAATATGTATGAAGGCTTAGAATATCGATAAGTGCTTCAGAGTTCTTCAAAAATTAAGAAGGACAGGTAGTCTTAATTGACAAAAATTCACAATGTGCATAATTTTCAAAATTTGAAAGAAATGCTACAAAGCTAGAAATGAAGTATATCTAACAGTATTATTTGTATGCATGTTTCTTGCAAAACCAGTGTTAAAACCAAGACAAATAAGGTTATGAATTGAAAAACAACATAGAGGGAGAGGAGAGATAGAAGCTGCATAGGGATCTTACAGTGACAACAAGGCAACATGACTCAATAATGGTAGTGGTAACCATTGACTTTATCACTAATTTTCCAAAGAAAACAAGGCAACATGACTCAATAATGGTAGTGGTAGATAAATTAACAAAATATGCTCACTTTATATGGTTAAATCGAATCATAAGGTAGTTAATACAGTATAAATTTATATGAAGGAGATTGTCAAGTTGCATCGGGTACCTAAGACAATCGTTTCATAAAGAGATCCAAAATTTACTTCAAACTTTTGGAAGGGATTGTTCAAAGGTTTTGGAACAAACCTAACTTTTAGTACACCCTATCATCCACACACAGATGGATAGACAAAGAGAGTTAATCATTGTATAAATAATAGGTGTGATTGTTTAACCATAGACAATATAGCAATATTGTCACCCAACCATAGGCCAAAGCCACCCCCGAGCACCTTAACCTTGACAAAGAGAATAATTCTAGAAGAAAACTCTAGGTCCAAAAGCCAATCAAGGTAGTGTACAACTCTCCAAAGCTAGTGTACCAAGCAGAAATTCCAAACCATAACCAAGAGAAAGTCCAAGACTAAAACCAAAAATACAAGTTGCAGTAGCTGCAACTACAGCTACTCTCCAGACGTGTGTACTTACTAAATTTTTGCAATGTGCACTAGATTTATGCAGTTGTGAGCTGTGTGTATACAAATGAAATCCAGAATCCTGTATGTATACTTCACTTTCTTAGCTTTCTAGGTCGACTTCTCTTTCTGGAGGCTAAAGACTCAATATTAATTATTTTCTTTAGTTGACTTGTCTTCTAGGGTTATGTCCAAAGCTTTAGGGTTTCTTCTTGCTTCCCGGAATATTCTATTCTTTTCAGGGTTACACATGGAGGTTAATACCTCCCACAGCTACCATAATGTCAACACTCCCTCCTAGCCAGGGAGGTATTTGAAAACAATGGTCTTGAGAAAAAACATATCATTCAACTAGTAGCATCATCATAGCCACACAGGCTATCTCATGAACAAATCACGAGCACCATCATCGCTATCAGTATCATTTGATAACATCAAATGCATCATCTCTCGAATCCATACTCCATCTAAGTAATCAGGCATGATGTTCAATAATTCACTCACTCCATAGAGTGATACAAGAACCATTCTTCTAATCCAAACATGTCTTAGAAGAATAATTGTTCTAACAGATGTTGGAGGCCACGCCATGTGCTACAAGGACTATTCTTCTGATCTGGACATACGTCCTAGAAGAATAAATGTCCTAGACCATTTTTCATCTAGAGAATGTCTGTCCACCAGCACACTAACTATTCATTTGGTTGGTGATCATTTCCAATGCTAGTGATGGTCTCCATGGAAATCAGAACAATTCCATCCAATAGAACACAACTGTGTCTATTCATAGTAGTACACAACTACTATCTAGTGGTACACAACCACACCAAGTAGAACATGGCTACTTAATCAGTGACACATAGTCACAATCAATGGAACACATCCACCACAGTAGCATACATCTATTGTCCAAAGACATACAATCTACACAGTTTTTGGTGTATAAATACGTTCAATATGTTACACTCATTTATATGTCAATCCGGGATTCATAATCAAAAGATTTGTTACACTATATGTGTCGAGAACATGTAACCTACCTATGTTTGTTGTATATATCTTAAGCAGGAAATAATTAATAACATAATACTATGTTTCTAGTATTTCTGAATGCTTCACACAACTTTAAACTTAGAAGAGAAAAATGATAACAAAACTTCTCAAACAAACATTCAATCAAAAGGTTCTTCCTTAGGTGACAAGTCTATTCATTCCAGGCTTATGAAATGGAGAGATGAACTTAAGATCTTGTTTCCTGTAGCAATCGAAAACAATGATTAACAATCAACTTTAGTCACTTTTTAACTGAAATCAATCCCAACTCTATTCTATTCAATCAAACCTTCTTTAGTACAGGGAGCATCCAACATGACAGAGAGACTTCATTATGGAAAATTAAGATAAGAGATAAATTCCTATGGTTCCTGTACCACTAAGAATACCACAATCACAAACTCAAAATAACACTCTCTTTTCTTATCCCACACATCAGATTCTTGTCAATTAAATGTCAACCTGCAGAAGTAGAAAAGGAAACTATCTATTCTGTCCAATATCTAATTACTCACATTGATTCAGAAGCAAATGATTATATGTTGAACTTTAAAATATATTCGAAATCATTGACAACACACAACTATTAAATACTCACACTATCACACAAAGCATGTACAGGGAGGTTTACCTTGGTTGGGGTAGTGGGCCCTTGTCGAACCAACAAGGTACCTCTAAAAAGATAATAAACTAAAACGTTCTAATCATACTCATGAATTGCACAATAGATCATGTGTATTCCTTCAACTGGTAAATTGAATCAGCAGTTCATCATCTCATACATTATGAAAATATGTATCATTATGTTCTTGCTACTTGCTTCATT
>JZKD02S2236258.1:4304-18587 GCA_000966675.3 Picea glauca
CAAAACATCAACTAACAAACACAGGCTAAGGATGAGATGCCCTAACCTGCTGACTGTGCAGCTCCAGACTCTATACCCCTGAGAGGATCTCTTCTCACCACAGGAAGGGATGACTACCCTACCCAAGCTGAAAAACTTCCAGTCAAGCCCGCGACTGTCACCAAGACAGCACGCGTGCAAACGCGTGATGAACTACAACAGCGCGTAGGTACCCACGGGCAAGACTTAAACAGGCCGCGGGTCTGTATAAAATCCAAGATCAAACAATACACAGGCAGTCTAGACTTGAAAAAGGCCTCTGGTATTGACAACCAGGGTCTTTAAGAGGCTTGGATGCTATAACTTCAGCAGAAAAGGAAAATTCGCAAAAAAGAAAACACATGCAAAAAAATAACCAAAACAATAAGGCAGACCGAAAGCAAGACAATAAACCAACAAGACCCAGACAGGGTCCAAAAATCCCCCTGAGAAGGTAAAACTTCTGACAGGTAAGAGGAGACTGCCTCTTAAGCTTCCTGGGCTCTACACGCTACTGAAACCACTACAACAGGCATTCACACGCGGGCTATAGAAGGTTAGGGCGCGGGTTACATGCGTGCAGGCCTTCTGCAGGCCGC
Organism: Picea glauca; assembly: GCA_000966675.3. NCBI lineage: Eukaryota > Viridiplantae > Streptophyta > Pinopsida > Pinales > Pinaceae > Picea > Picea glauca. Next base: position 4,922 of record JZKD02S2236258.1, read on the forward strand.
GTGTACCTCTGTGTGTCCCGAGAATAAATGTCAAGCAACAGTCAAGGAAAAACTGGTATTGATAACCAGGTTGCCTGCTAGCATTGACCTAACAGACAACAAAATAAACAAAGAAATAGAAGCTGAACTTCTTTGAACTACCCAAGAACCTCTAATGAAATTTGGAAACCCTAAGAGTAAAATATCCCTAGTGGAGTCGCCAATTCTGTTGTGGGGTATTCTACCCTACGGACTAACAAGCTAGGGCTTACACTTGCATGTAGATCATGACCCTTCATAAGCTACTTTTAACCTTCTACCCCAAATCTAAAATCCTTTTTCACATGCACACATGGGAAGAATCAACTAACCTTTTTTTATCGACGTTTGGTGTAGATCCTCCGTTGAGTTTTATCCCCTTGCTTCTGTTGCTCTTTCCAAAAGTGATCCTACAATCAAGACAAAACTACGCATGCATGCTATTGTTCTACTAGAGGATTAGAGATTAAACACAAATCAAATAAAACATACAAGACTCATGTATTCGGGATGGGAAAAGTATCTTTTTATTAATCTCAACATGAATCAACTTACAATGATTATAGAGACCGACCACCGCTCCTTGATCTTGATTCTGGGCTCCTCCTCCTCTTTGTCCTCCAACTGCTTTGCTTGAATTCTCCTAAAGCTTGAGGAAAGGCTAAAGGGTTGGGACAAAATGGATTCGGCAATTGGGCATAGTTTCTTTGCTATGATTTTTTCCTCCTTTGAATAGTACCCCTACCCCTTCTTTTATAGGTAGAAGGAGCTAGGGTTTTAGATGAACTCTCGACCATGCATGGTTGGGAGTTCCAGTTAACTGACCCAAATCTTTTCATCCCGGCGGAAACTTTCCTGATTTTCTGCTTTGTTAGGTAAACACTGGCTGTAGTGGGCCAGCCCGCGTTCCAACGCGTGCAGTATAAGGCCTGCCAGCATTCCAACGCGCCCAGCAGTGGGTTAGGGCGCAGGTTACTTGGTTTAAGAGGTTTTTAAAGAGTCTGTTCAGCATGGATTTGGTAATGAAGGGCAATGAGTTGGCCTGATGCCAGGTAAGCATGTATGGTGCAATTTAGGGTTATAACAAATGGGTAGAGGTTGTAATAGCCCTGCGGGGTGTGTCTCCTCGAACTTGTTCTGTTGACAAGTTGTGCACTCTCAGATGTGTCTCAAAACATCATCCTTTAGACCCTTCCATGAGAATCTCTCCCTGATCTGCCTATAGGTTTTGAAGTACCCCTGATGCCCTGTTGTAGGCGAATCATGACACACCTTCAGAATTTTCCCCTTTAAGGTAGATTCTAGAACCAAGTAGATCCAGTCCTTGTAGAAAATGATGTCGTCAAGAACCCGATATCTATCATCAATCACCTTTCCATCCATCACCTCACAAGAACATTTGTTTTTGGAGTACTCCACCAAAAAATGAGCTTTCCAATCTGGACAAATGTCCATCATCAAACATCTTGTTGGCCTCCTGGACAAGGCATCTGCTACAATATTCCTTTTTCCCTTGACATACTCAATGTCAAATTCAAAGTCTTGGATCTTTGAGACCCACTTCTGTTGTCTCTCGCTGAGGCCTTTATGATCAAGGAAACACTTGAGACTATTATGATTAGTCTTCACTACAAATCTGTTGCCTACCAGATACTGCCTGAATTTGGTTAAGGCATGCATGATTGCTAGCATTTCCTTGTCGTCAATAGGATATATTATCTCTGACTCATTGAGATTTCTTCTCTCAAACACAATGAGGTGGCCCCCCTGCATCAAAACTTCTCCAATCCGCACCCCGGTTGCGTCTCCCTCTAAAACAAATGGCTACGAGAAGTCTGGAAGGGCTAGAATAGGGCATGTGCTTATAACCTCCTTCATTTTGTCGAATGTTTTTTGTGACTCCTCTGTCCAATGGAAAGCACCCTTCTTGGTCAAGTCTGTGAGTGGTGCTCCCAACTGTGAAAAGCCCTTGATGAATCGCCTGTAGTAACTGCATAACCTAAAGAATCCTTTTAGCTCCATGACGTTCTTGGGCGTCGACCAATCCAAAATGGCCTTGATCTTTTCTTGATGGACCTGTACTCCTTGCTCACTGATGATATGCCCCAAGTACATCATTTCTCTCATGCCAAATTCACATTTGGATTCCTTGACGTATAATGATTGTGCCTGCATAATATCCAAGACCTCCCCCAAATGTGTCAGATGCTCATCCCATGTCTTGTTGTAGATCAATATATCATTGGAGAAAACCAAAAGGTACTTCCTCAATTGTCCTCTAAAGATGTGGTTCATGCAAGACTGGAAAGTGGTTTGTGCGTTGGTCAATCCAAATGGCATGGACAAGAACTCAAAGTGTCTAAAATGGCATCAAAAATATGTCTTCTCAATGTCCTTCTCCCTGATGTTGATCTGATGGTATCCCGACCATAGATCAATCTTTGTTAAGAAGATTGCCCCATGTAACTCATCCATCAGCTCATCTATGAGTGGAATAGGGTATTGATTCTTGATCATTTTCTTGTTGAGCACTCTATAATCAATGCACATCCATAATGTGCCATCCTTCTTCAATACCAAAATGATTGAAGATGCAAAAGGACTCATGTTGGGCCTGATGTGCCCCATAGCGAGCAATTTTTTGATTGCTTTCTCAATTTTGTCCTTACATTTCTTGGGGTGCCCATAGGGTGCTTTAATAACCAGTGTATCCCCTGCCTCTAACTCAATCATGTGCTCAAAACCCCTGTCTAGCGGTCTCCCTAGTGGTATCAGCCCAAATACTAGCTCATACTGACCCAAAAGCTCTCTGATTTGTGGATGGTACTACTCCTTACCCTCTGAGTCCTTTCACGTGTTGATCAAACACTCTGTTACGTAAGACACATCACCATGATGAAATATCCTCTCCATCCTCTTTGTCGATAATGCTCGAGGTTCCCCTGTAGACATGCCTCTTAGCACAACTCTTGATCCACTAGCGTCTTTGAAGCTCATGGTCAACGTCTGATAGTTGAACCCAATCTCCCCCAATTAATATAACCACTGTACCCCTAACACAACATCAATATATGATAGGTCAACTACATAGAATGTGTCAGTCAAGCTGTAGTTGCCTAGTTTGACCTCTAAGTCAGGGATCATGTCCAAGCATGTCATCGTGTATCCATCTACCACTACTACATGGAATCCCTCAAAATCCTCTGTGTGTAACCCCCTCCTGGCTACTAAGGACACATCTATGAAGTTGTGGGTGGCCCCACCATCAACTAACTCTACCATGCGTTTCCCCTGTACAAGTCCCTTGAGTCTGAGAGTGTTGTACCTGGGTACTCCTGAAAGGGTGGCTATGGTTCACCCTTTCACCTCTCTACGAGGTTTTTCCTCCTCCTTGGGCTGTACCCTTGCTAGTATCTGAGGTTTCTTCGGCTGCTTATCTGGCTCATGAGTGGTCTCAGTCTCTGAATCACTATCTGTCGGTGCCTCAATATCCTCATCCTCCTCTTCACTACCTGATTCCACTTCAATGTAGTGGATCTATCCCTTTCCCATGTATCTATGCCCTGGGACCCAAGGGTCTCTGCAAGAGAAGAAAATATTCTTATCATCAATTCTCGTCTCGTATCATCATCCAACTTGGGCTTTCCTTTCCATTCCCTTTGAGGATTCTTTTGATCCTTGTCTCTTTTTGGTACAAAGGGTTTGGTAAAGGGTTTAGTTTTTGGCACGAAGTCCACCAAGTCTCTAGTGCGTTGGATGGCATCCTCCAAGGTATGAGGCCAGTAGGCCTTCATCATCCTCTCAAGTATTATGTGATCCCTTCTATGAATAGCATGACTAACCGGGGCTCAGATATGTCTATCACTGCCACAGCTACCCTCTGAATCTCTGAGATGAATGCCTCTGCTATGCCAGTTTGTCTCAATTGGGCTAGATCTCTGAAATAGATCTTTGGATCCCTCCTGTCAAATTTATCCATGAGTCTCTCTGTGAACTCCCTGTAGGAGGTGATGCGACTATGACCCAATGTCACCAATCCGTGATACCACCACTCGTGTGCCTCACCCTCCAAGTGTAAGGTGGCGAAACTAATGGCCTCTGATTTGATCATCTGGTTGAGCTTGTAGTAGGTGTCTAGTTTCTGTACCCAAGCTCTGGTGGTGCATTTGGATGATCCGTCAAAAGAAGGTATGGTGAGTTTACCAACTTTTTGGATGAAATCAATGTTATTCCCTTGTTGTTGCTACTATTGTGGCCCTCCCCTCTGTGGCTCTCTGGGGTGGTTCCTGAGTCTGAGTCCACAATACTCGAATAAGGTCATATCCTGATGGAAATCATAGCCCAATTATGCATACTCCCTCTGATACTCTGCAATGTCCTCTGCATGAGTGGGTGGTCTCTGTGTTATCGACATCTGTTCTTCTACCAAGGGTTCCCTCTAGAAAATGAGAAACAATAGTTGGGGAATCCTACTCGCAGAGGTGTATGTGTGAGCGGGTGACTGGGGTCTATTGCCTTCCCTTGAGTTCCCCTATACTTCAAGTGGGGATTGGGTTCCCTAGATATCCACCATAGCCAATCTATCAACCACCTGAGCCAAGGACTATGACATGGTCCACTGACTATCTAACATATCACTGATAACTTGCATGAAGGTTGCCTCTAGTTCCATGGGGGCCTTACCACTGCCCTCTGGTTGCTCATATTTGTCTCCTAGCCTCCTCTCTACTTCGCACTTGGCCTCGCGCTCTGTCCTTCTCTCTGCTTCTCTTTGTGCCTCTTCCTCTTCCTTTGAACTGGGAGGGAAAGGAGGAAAGTTAGGCCTTCTTTCCTTGCGCCTGCTATAAGTGACATATTCATCACCTAGGTGCTCTCGACCATCTGGTTCTTCTGATGTATTCATTGTCTTTAGTCACAAGCTGGCAGGACTAAAGCTCTGATACCACTGAAATATCCCTGATCCCGTTGATTAGGATATTTACTACTGATCTAGGTTTTGTCTCGCAAATCTGATACACTGGGGGTTTTTGAATGCATTTTATTTGCATATATGATACTCTGGGGGTTTCTGGATGCATTTTATATGTGTTTCTGAGATGTTTATGGTTATTTCATGTGCATGTTTTATATTTATGGTTTAAACAACATATAGAGGATGCATGCAGAAATAAAGAACATCAACTGCTGATAATATGTATTATGTGACTCAAGCATGGAAATACAATAGCATACTGGAAATATAGAGTATAGTCATTAGTTAGATCTCAAGGATCGTCACTGGAATACAAGCAAATAACATAAAAATACCTGTGATCAGAAGATGAAGGCAGATCTGATGCATGCATGGATAAATCGACAAAATAGGTGATTCCGGAGAAGCATGATAACCACTACAAACTGGAAAACTCATCTGGAAGGATAGATCTATCAGAATGAGCTGGAAACTACCACAATAGAAGCACCCTAGCCTCTAGACTGAAATGGATGAGTATCAGATGTCAAATTTGGTCTTTGAGGCACTGGATATTGACCCCTGGGGGGTTTGCGCACCTCCTGGGACACTGGATGCGCCCCAAATGATTCCACCAATGTAATCAATTGCTACAGGAGTTAAAACGATCATCTCACCAAATGCGGAACTAGATTGGAAGGGTTTCCCCAGATCTGCCCTGATGCTCCATCTGCAACCTCAAATGTCCTGCCGAGAGAGTTGCACCCTAAATGGCTGGATGATGTGCCCTGCAATATTCCACCGTCAGAATCTGATGGAAAGTGTCTCAATCTAAGCTAGGGTGTGTCTCTCAACATCTAAACCGATCAATGGTGGTGGTTTCCTCCAGAAATCCACAAAACAATAAAGTCAACTCTCTTTCTCCTCTAGGAACTCTCAACATCAAATCATAACAATGCATAATGAGGAATTAGGTCAAATTCCTCCCTTTATACCATTCCCAATCTAATTCACCATTAACCTCACTTAAGCTAGGCACTTTTCCTCCTAAGGTGAACAATTAATTAATTAAGTCCCCCTTTAACACCTTTTCATTCTAATTCTTCGTTGACTTAGACTTAGGCGACTTTTCCTAAGTTTTTTAGCTTAATTCATCGTTTAGCCATCAATTCAACCTTATTTCTCCATCTTGTTCCCTGTTTGTGCCTGACTATAGTCTACAGGAACACATAGACTAATAAGTCACTCCCTACTGGTCTACTCTTGGGAACAGGACATCACAAGAGACTCCTTGAGGGATGGATACTGTATTTACTTGCTCCATTGGTTGGGGGTCTTTAGGAGACTCTTTGTGTTGATTTCTTAAAGGACTATACTTTACAGGGCACTGCAGTTCACATATTTATTTGGGATCCAAGGATTAGAGTGATTAGTAGTCCAATGGTTGATGGAGTTGAGACCAAAGTAGAGCGGTTGCATGAGGAGTTGATTGAGGATCTAGTACACATGATACTTCTACTCATCAGGAGTATTGGGCATGCAGGGTGAGCACTTTGAGGGACCATGCTTTGAGGGGAGAGTACTTCATGTCTCATAGGTGGATATGGGACCCTGGGATCATACACAGTTTGATTCAACTATTGCTTGAGGACAAGCAATATTCGGGCAGGGAGGATTGTATTGTCCCCATTTTTGGATTCCCTTATGTAACGTTTTGGGATGTCTGCCAAAGTAGCCAATTGGGGGTGATAGTGATCTCAGGAATTTTTGAGGAGTTTTATGGGGCCTGACTTACATTATTCATCATATTTCATCATCAGGATCCATTATGCACAACTTGCCCTTGGTTTCGTTGCATTTCGACGATTTCCGTAATTTTGGTTTATTATTGAGCATATTTTAATTAATTACACTGAAGGTGCTATTTGGAGCTTGTTTCTTGGAGGAACACCTTCCTCGTTGGAACTGGGACAAAATTATCTACAGGATAAGATGATAAAAAGTGACTTTCAGTGGCAGGAGAAATTATAAGGGTGAATTAATCAATTTTTGGAGTAAAAAGGATCATTAAATTAATAATGTGATTTTATGAAGAAATATTAATTTGAATTAATAGTCACTTGAATGAAAAAGGTGAAAGGGGGTGTAAAAGAGAGATATGGGCTCATATTCTCTCTTTCACGTTGATTGATTTTTTATGTCTGGCCTCTTGGCTACAGAGCTCAAGATACTCGAGGGTTTTGACTAAATAAACCCTAGAGATCAGAAAGGGAGTGAAAGATCCTCCTGTTCTTGATACAAGCTTGTCCAAGGTGGTGAAAGATTCCACCCTAACCATTCTATTTAGTTCAGATATATTTCAACCATTCATTTGTGAAGCAGGGCGAATTGTGAAAAGGGTTTTCTTCAGGAGGGGCGCACCAGAGATCTTGGAGAAGTTCGATTTAGCCTCCAGAAGAGACATATAACTCAAATATTCACTTGCATGTCTATTCCACCTCCTGATCTATTAGATCTTGGAGATTTTGGAGAGTATCTATGAGGAGATTCATTATTTTGTACCCAGGGAAAAATATTGCTTGGAGTGGCACATCTGGTAGTGGAAATCTTCATATTTTGGGGTTGTATTAGTTTCTACTTGTTGGCATCGAGTTGTATACATCTTGGGTGAATTATTTATGAGATTGGCCATTTCATTGGTGAATCAAGCCTCCTGTTCAGTCAGAGAGAATTCAGACCATGCAGGGCACATATTTTGTCATTGGGGCCATCCTTTGTTGAAGAAATTACATAATTTTGGAGTGGTTGTTAGAGGGTTTCTATTGGGAGACTCTTTGTCTTTCTTTGGCTGCATTTTGTATATATATTTTCAGATATATATCAGTTGTAGCAAATACATTTCAGATATGAAAATTACTGTATGTTGGACAGCCAAGTGCATATTAAATAAAGCAACAATTTGAGGTACTATCTTATGGTGTTTAATAGCTATTATTTTTTGATTTATTTGGTTATAATTGCATGTGTTTTCCTTATATATTACACGAAGAAATATGGGCCAAAATACATCAGAAAATTCACTTAAATGAATGCTACAGCCTGTTATCGCACAGTTTGTAGCTAGGTCAAATGGCTATAAGATGGAGGTCAAACTGGTGAAACAGGAACCTTCCCCACCCAATGTCACCACAATGGAGAGGCTCTTTCTATTTAGGGAGGTCAGGCCCAGGGGAGACATCCTCGATAACCTGGAGTTTTGAAGAGGCAAAAGTTAAAAGGACAAAGGTAAAGTTCCCCCTTCACAAGTCACCACCAAAAAAGATAGTCCCGACTAAACAACCAATAATGAAGTGAAGCCCCAAAGGAGAACACCTGCCTGGAACAAAGCAACAACAAACCAATATATGCAAGCTATAATTCAATGGGTTAGTACTTCATAAGACTATCTGATATTTAAATAAGCAATTATGGCAATAAATATTGATGAAGTCAATGTTTATCAATATAGCAATGCAAATAATATCACTTCCTCAATAGATACTGAAATGACATGGCATTCAATGTAACAAATCAACACACCATCAATTAATGCCTAAATCACCATTCAATTTCTCTTAAAACAAGACATTGTTGCATAAAGATGAAATATTTAGGTGTGATGTCAGCAACTTAGGGTTAGCAGTTAGTTAGGGTTTCAATTTAGAAAAGAGTTTGAGAGTTGTTTGATCAATTTCACTTCAACGTTGGAGGTCTAAGATTAGCGACTTTGGTCTAATGGAGTCAATTTAATAGAGGACGCAAGGGTTGAAGGAGAACAGCTGAGGACTAGAAGGAAAATTTCTGAAGTGCTACTATGGCAGGGCCCCAGAATCAAATCCCTAGGGGAAAGAGGCTCACTCCGGTGTTGCTAAAGAAAGGCCTCGTTCTCTCTCCTCCTTCCTTAGATTAACTTGGAAAAAATGGCTAGCATGAAAGATAAATCAAGACAAGAGAGTGTAGTGAGGGAGAGTGTTGCTACAGAAAGGCTCTATCACTAAACCCTAGAAGAAAAACAACCCTAGGTGTAGATAACCTAGGCTTGGGACGTCTCCTCCTTCTTGACTTATGGAAAGTACAGCTAGCTCAGGGAGAAGAAGAAATGAGAGTGTGGCTATGGCTAGGCTCTTTCTTCCTTCTTCAATGGCTGAAAATTTCTCTAAGAGGGGACATGAGACAAGGACCTACTTGTGTGCTTGTCACCTAGGGTTTTGATTCAGAAAATTATAAATACATGTAAGAAAATAAGACTACAACCATTCAATCAAGAAGTTTTGCAGAAAAATACTTACAATTCTTTAATAAATAACCATGCAAACCTTAGTTGTAACACCTTCCTTCAAGAGAAAAACCATAAAATGCTAAGAAATGCCTTCCTTCAACAAGTGCGCCTCACTAAACCAGCAAAAATACCCAAGTAGGGCGCTAAAATCAGACCTCACTAATGAGTGAATGATGTGTTATGATAAAATGAGGCTAAAACTCCTCAATATATAGTGTATCAATGACCTAATTTACTTTTTAGGTCATAAAATGGCCGACAAGGCCAGAATATCAAAGTAATACTGTTTTTACATTAAATGTTCATTTTAAAACCCTAACTGAGCAAAAGTAAGACGTCAAGCCCCACTGAGGGAGACGTTATCCCTTTTTAGGGCAAATGAAGCACCAAAGGGAAAAACGTTGGCCCTCTTTGGGCCTCCCGATCATGCCACATGTGCCAAATGTCCTATCAAACTATCACATGCTCAAGGTGACATCATGAGCTCCTAGGTGACGTCCTAGGCCATCCAGGGAAAACGCTCCACTAGAAGTGGGTCAACCCCCCTAGGTCGGGCTCTGCCAAAGTTCCTCTGATGAAATGTCCTCTTCTTCTCCGGTGTAAAAACCTGATCAACCACCGTCCTATCTCTGCCCCCTGATGGGGTGTCAGCATCCATCTGGTGGGTTCTTCAGCCCCATGGAGGTCTGAACTGATCATCTCCTCATGTATACCTATCCAAATGGTACGTGTCCATCGGGCATGGTCCTACACATCAAAAGTTATTCCCTCCATGGGATCATTAGTCACAGGGATCATAACAATGCCAATCACATCTCATCATTAATATTATCAAACATATGCATAAAAACCCTGATACATCGGTCAATAGCTCAAAGACATTACAAAAACCTACAATACAAGACTGGAGAAAAAGACAAGACGTTCTATTGGAATAGTATCCACAAGAAAAGGGAAGTCTCCAGGAAGGTTTCATCCAAGCCATGTAAGTGAGGTGATGTGGCTAGGGGATGTCCAGTCATGTGGGTGAAGTGAGAGCCAGGGATGCGTAATGTTATCCGTGGGTGCCTTCGTAGAAGGCGAGTTGTACCTGTCATGGATGCAATTTTCCCAAGCCCGTTCTTGCCTTTATTCTTTTCTTTTATTTGCTTTTTCTTCTTCTTTTTCTTTTTATTCAAGGGCTAACTAGAGGACACTTCCTTGGAATGGTGACCAGAGCTGACAGTGTTACCCACAAGTACTTTTACAGAGATGAAAAGGCTAGCTCGTGATAAGACCCCCTTTTCCTTGGCCATGCAACCAAAGGTCACTACCCTAGCATGGTAACCAGATGGTGGCAATGTCACACTGTTAGGTACCCATGAACCTAATAGGTTGGCTCGTGATGAGACCCCCTATCCTCTTGACTAGGTCTTGTTTGTTATTTTCTGGGTGCCTCTTGTTTCTTGTTGAGAGGATTTTTATTTCCTTCTCGGGGATCTCTGGGCCTTTTACCTTTTGGGCCTTTAGCCCCTTCTTCCCATGAGATAAGGTGCAATCCTACAAACAGGTCAACATAATGCCTGGACAAGGGGAATGGGACAAATGAGTGGGAGATAAGATGAAGTAGTGGTGCTATGATGGGAGCGGATGATGGCTTTTCAGAAACCCCCCTAGTGGAAAACCAAGACCTATGGGCACAAGCTTGCTAGGGCACCCTGTCAATCTCCCCAAGCATGGTCAAGTAGGCCAATGTAAGATCCAAGAAATTTTTAGAGACAAAAGGAATCAGATGCATATATTTAAAGGTTTCAATGATCAAAAGTGACACATACCATGATACCTAGACCAATTACCTCATGGAGAAAGAACCTCTTCGGATACAGGACCAAGTTGATGGTGATGGATGCTATTGCTGCTGACAAGATAAAAATGATGGAAGAAGAAAAGGATGGACCCTCCAGGGCCATGCTCAGGTCAATCCTACTCTTGGTACTCCATGTCTAGGACCTGTGGGCCTCGAGACATGATCTCCTAGTTATCCCTAAAAATCAGGGATAACACAGCCATTGCACACAAATTGTTTGACAAAACACTTCAACCAGCCCACTGCAAATAAACATAACAACAAACACAAATTCAGAACAACCACTCATTGGGAAGGGTTTTAGGTGTTGCATGTGATATGTTTGACATAAACTCCATCCCTTAAAATTGAGTTAATTGGGGCAACAATTATTGAAGTGATTTCAAGGGAGTTGGGAGCTTGTATGCCAAGTGTTTGACGAAATTCCTCAACCACATAGATCTGATTTTTACATCAAATTTGGTTGGGAACATTACACATTTCCTCAATGATTTGGTCAAACCAGTATTACACTTAACGCAATAATATTGGAATTATCGTGATATTATCACCAAAACCCAACTCGACGATAATATCGCCAATATTTATTGTGATAAATTCTGATCCCGTAATTATTGTGATAATTTGTAATTATAGTGATAATTTGTAGTTATCATGAGACGATACAAATTATTGCCCTGCTGATATTCAGCCCGCTTTAAGACATGATTTTGGGTTTTTTAACCTCATTTTTCAAATTTTACTAAGGAAAATTGAGCTCTAAGGATACTATGACCATTTTCCATCAAGCAAACAAGGGGAAATCTGTAGGTTTCATTGCCATCAACTAAGCATTTGTGGAGTGGGGATTTACTCCAATCTACCATATCCATATTCCTAGGTATGTAGAAAAATTTATGCCTCTATTTTCTTTGTTTTTCAAGATTTAGTATAGGGTTTGTAATGGGAGATTTAACACTTATGTGGTTATGATAATTTAATTGCAGCATTCTTTAAGTTTTTTGTGGATTTTGATTCTAAATTTCTCCATTTGTTTTGTGTCATAGGTTTAAATTTTAAAGATTTAATCGATGCTCTACAAAATAGCAAAGCCATTGGACCCAATGTGGGAGTATGGTGAACCATATGAGGGTCATAATAGACCAAAGTTGAGTTGCAAGCTATGTGGAATGGAAATGTCTGGAAAAATCAACCGCTTGAAATACCACCTTACCAAAATCCCAAGGCATAAAGTGGAAATTTTCCCTACAGCTACCCCAGTTGTTGTCCTTGTTATCCCCATTTTGTGGGATAACTAAGGAGATCATGTCTCAAGGCCTTCAGGTTGCAGACATGGAGTGCCAAGAGACCACGTTACTAGTAGGATCCACTTGCACATATAGAAGCCCACTCTATCACCACATTATGATCCATTTCCAATGCATCCACCACACCAGCTAGCTTCTGAAAAGAAGAGGGGTCTTGCTCCATGTTGTACAAGTGAGGTATTGTGGCAGGTAACCACCCTAATATTTAAGGCATTTAAACATGTTGTATTTGAGCTACTTTTGATTATAGAACATCTGCTTGGACATTATGCTTTTGACCCTGGTTCACCTTGGAGAGTGTCATATATTTCCTAATAAGTGGCCAACCTTTGGGGAAGGTTTGAAACTGGAGGTCCCTTGAGGGGTTATCGTACCACTCCCGACCATACTTACCACTTTCCTCTCATTACACTCCCATCATATTGTCTTCTTCTAGGCCCTTTTACTTTAGTGACCCAAGAAGGGCGTGTACCTCATTTCAGAGGAAGAAGGGATTGAAGGCCCAGAGGGATTTTTGTTGGCTAAAATGATAAAAGCTAAGTTACCGGATTTGCAGGGTATGGACGCTGGATCCGCGGATCTGCGTTTTAGATCCGGATCTGCACGAAATCCGTTAGCACCATGTTTCCATTGTCGAGGGAGATGAATCTACAAGGGCAGAAACAGATCCCATATTTGGAAACGTCCCGTAAACTAGAAAATGGATCCCGACCGAGCTAACCCCATGCGTGCAGATCCCAAAGATAGTTTCATCGATTTTAGGTTTTTTGTCTTTTTTTTAAGGTTTTAACATCGAGAGTTAGATTATAAGGGTGCCCAACCCCACTTCAAAGTCATCTGGCATGTATAGTTGTCTGTAGCAGTCAGAGCGTGGGCTTTGAAAACTAGAAGTGGTCGGCAGTCAGCTCGTTGTCACCAGTCGTCAGCTCGTTGTCTACACTCAATTCAGAGGCGGGGCAATCAACTTGGAATAATAGGAACAGGTCCACCAACATCGACGGGTCCACCAGCTTGGAAGCATAGGAACTTGTAAGTATAAAATGCTACGTGCACCCTCATTTCAATGCAAAGTATTTATTATTTACAGGTTTTAATTTTTTAATTTATATTTTATTATCTATATAGTATAAACTTAACAATTACAAAAATTTTACAGCTTATATAGGTTATAAACTTTTGTATTGTTATTAACTTATTACTTAGTATTTATTTAAAAATATAAATAT
>JZKD02S2236269.1:16893-37673 GCA_000966675.3 Picea glauca
TATATATATATATATATATGCAGGTTTTAATTCAAAGGGTTGGTACTTCTTGACTATCTGATTTCATTCAATAATCAATATAATAGATAGGATGAGGTCAACGTTTTACCAATTAGCCAATGAAAATCACCAATTCATCAATATCTATCACAAGATGACCAAGCCAACAATATTATCAATCAAAATTAGCTCAATAAAGGCTTGACATCATCATTAATTTCTCAATTAATGGTTAGAAAACTTGATGCGTCAAGTATGACGTCAACCTAGGTTAGTAGGGTTAGGGTTAGTTAGGGTTTCAAGAATGAAAGTCTTAAAAGATGATTTTGAGCACTTCAAGATCAACGTTGGAAAGAATACCAGTGTCTTAGGGCAAATGGAGTCAAAGTAAGGCAAAATATCTCAGGAGGATTAAAATTTAAAGACTAGAAGGTTAGGTTCTATGGTGCTTCAATGGCAGTGCCCTAGAATCAAAACCCTAAGGGAAGGAGGCTCATTCCAGTGTTTCTTAATAAAGGCCTCATGCTCCTTCCTCTTTCTATAAATACTCTTGACAAAACAGCTAACTTCAAAGTACAGATCTAAGGGAGAAAAGTGTTGCAGGAGCAAGCCTCTTCAAACCCTAGAAGGTTAAAACCCTAGGTGTAGAATTAACTAGGACTAGGATGTCTCCTCTCTTCAACCTATAATTTGATGCTAACTCAGAAAAAGGGAGATAAGTGTAGCAATGGCTAGGCTATATCTTCCTTTATTAATGGCTAAAACAATTTCTCAAGCATGGGGACATATAGCAATGACCTACTAGTGTGCTTGCTACCTAGGGTTTCAAGATTCAGCAATATAATAGCAATAATATAGAAAATGTAAGAAATTAAGCCTACAACCATTCATTTAAGAATTTTTTCATGAAGAATTCACTTACATATCATGAATAATGCATAATCAAACCCTAGTTGTAAACCTTCCATGAGAGAAACACCATAAATGCCAAGAAGAATCCTCCAAGAAGAGTTGTGCCTCACTTAGAACACCAAAAATACCAAGCAAAAGTCTAAAAGATAGTCTCTCACAAGAGAGTGAGTTATGTTATGTCTAAAATGAGGAGAAACGTCCTCTATTTATACCAATCCATGACCTTTGAGTTAAAATTTAGGTCATTAAAACGGCTGACAAGGCTGACTACAAATTTTACATTGTTTTTTACATTAATTGCTAGAAAAATGTCATAATATGAGAAAAAAGAGGGACGTCAAGCCCTTCTGAGGGAGACGTTGGCCCTTTTTGGGCAAATCAAGCATCCAGAAGCTAGACGTTGGCCCTTCTAGGGCTCCTCCAAACTGCCACATGTGCCAAAACAGCCTCATCTCACTGCCACACGCTCATAATGACGTCATGCTCTACTTGGTGACGTCCTGCCCATCAAGGGAAAACGTTCCATCTGTAGTGGATGATTCCCCCTAGACCGGACTCTGCCAAAGTGTCCTGGGTAGAACGTCCTTCTCTCTTCTCGTGCAAAGGCTCATCACAACATTGTCTTGTCTCTTCCATCCAACAACCATCTGATGGTCTCTTCAGCCCCATGGAGGTCCGAGCTAATCATATCCCCATGTGTACCGGTCTGTTGGTACCTGTCCGTCAGGTATGGTCCTGCACATCAAAAACTACGCCCTCCATGGGCTCATCAGTTCTCGAGATCATAGCAATGTCAATCATGTTTCATCATTAAATTTATCAAATACATGCATGAAACCCCTAACATATCCTTTAATATCTCAAAGACATTACATTGGCCTACTATACACATTTGAAGAAATAGAAAAAACAACCTATTGGGCCGGTATCCATAAGAAGAGGAGATTTTCCACAGAAGATCATTCAAGCCATGTACATGAAATGATATGGTCTAAGGATGTCCAGTCATTGTAAGACCAGGGGTAGGTATTTTCCGTGGGTTCCTTTGTAGGAGGTGAGTTGTACCCGTCATGGATGCATGTTTTCCAAGCCCCTTTATTGCCTTTATTCTTTATTCATTGTTTTTTCTTTCTTTTTACTTCAAGGTCTGACCAGAGGACACTGCCTTGGCATGGTGACCAGAGATGATAGTGTTACCCACTGGTATTTTTGCAAAAATGATAAGGTTGGCTCATGATGAGAACCCCTTTCCCTTGGCCATGCAACCAAAGGTCATTGTCCTGGCGTGGTGAACAGATAATGGCAATGTCACACTGCTAGATACCTATGAACATAATGGGTCGGCTCGTGATGAGACCTCCCATCCTCTTGGTTAGGTCTTGTTTTTGTTATTTTTCTTTGGGTCCCTTTTGTTTCTTATCGAGAGGCCTTTTATTGCCTTCTCAGGGATCCCTGGGTGAAGCATCTCTAGGTTTTATTTCTTATGGATTTTATCTTTTACCAGCTACTTTTACCCCCTGGGCCTTTAGCCCCTTCTTCCCATGGGACGAAGTGTAACCCCTCAAGTAGGTCATCCTAATGCCCGGACTAGGGGAGTGGGATGGATGCATGGGAGATAAGATGTAAAGTGATAGTATGGTGGGAGCGGACGATGGCTCTTCAAGTCCCCCCTGGTGGCTAACCAAAACCCATGAATACAAGCTTGCTAGATCACCCCGTTAATCCCCCAAACAATGGTTAAGTGGGTTAGTGTAAGATCCAAGCAGTTATCAGAAATGTAAGGAACCTGATGCATATACAAGAAAGTTATAATGATCAAACATGACACATACCATGATACCTGGACCAATTACCTCATGAAGCAAGAGTCTTCTTTGATGCAATTCCAAGCCGATGGTGATGGAAGTTGTTGCTACTGATAGGACAAATCTAGCAAAGAAGAAGAAGGATGGGCCCTCCAAGTCCATGCTCAGGTCAATGCTGCTCTCAGTACTCCATGTCTAGGACCTGTGGGCCTCAAGACATGATCTCCTAGTTATCCCTAGAAATCGGGGATAACAGGCCCATTCTGCGGAATTCACCCTCTATCATTTATAGTTATCTGTGTCTTCCTCGTTATCAACCAAGCTGGAAAATGCATGAGAATGACAGTGGTTATGTCCACTGGAGCAATTACTGCATCCTAGCCACTTGCAAGTGTCTGAGTAACTGGGAAAAATTATAGCTACAGGACTTGGGCTAGCTAGTTCTTGGATTTCTAGAATGCAAGATGAAGTGCGTCTACACTTTTCCATTCTAGAGAAATCCTAAGTAGAGAGATGTTGACAACCCATAAAAACATACACCAAATCTATATTCCACCTCCGAGACAATTGTACCCATTCAAAAAATTGTGTGGGGTTGAAACTACAACCCAAATAGATGGTTTTCACTTACTCAAGTAATGTGTCAGTATCCAAACTAGTCACATTCAAAACTCTCACAATTCAACATAGAACTGTTTTGACGTCCCAACACCACTTAATTTGAGAACGACTAAGCTAATAGCATTCAAACTGTGTCAAGCACCAAATGTTAGTGTTAGAAGTCTGTAACATGGCGCAATCTGCAAAAACATAAACCATCGTGCACTAGATGTAAACATTGTCCTCGATTTTTCTTCTTACTGCTCTATACGAGTCATTATGTCAAGTGGTAGGGTTACCATATATAAATAAATAAGATCATCTTGTTCAGAAATATTATTAATGTTTGATAGAAAAACGTCAAACAATAGGACAACTACAATTCTATGAAATGTGCATAGCACAATTCTATGAAATGTGCATAGCACAAATCTATGAAATGTACTATTCTACCTTTCAGTGTGTCCTTTATCGAATGAAAATAATCCAAAGTTTGTTTCTTTTTGCAATCCAATGTGTCTTTTCTAGATTCAATGGATATATATTTTAATGCTCTATGTTTATTACTATGTTAATGGTTTGTCATCCAATCAATGCAAATCCAATAACTTTGCTTCAATACATTGTCAATTCACATATGACAGAAGGCTAACTGGTTCATGTAATTCCCAAATCATCTCATAAGACAACTTGTTCACTGTGTCACTAAAAATTCAATATGAAGATGCCTTAGAGTTTTGTAGATCAAATACTGGTAAACCCCGGATTTTCAACCCATCACAGATAGGATACCCGTCGGTGCAATATGCACTTTAGATTGTATAGACTGCTATGCACTATGAGTATATATTGCTACATTTGTATATAATTTACCAAAAAAAAGGTGCTTGTTTCCTAATTGTTGTGGTAATACCTCCTCTTTGCACATTGTTCTTGAGTTTTTTCTCCTGTATTTTTTGTAACTTCTTGTTCTCCTACAATTTCTCTATTTCATTTTGATGTGAAAGCAGTGCACCAAATTCAATGGATAGGCAAGTAAACCCTTATATCAAAATCACATCAAATATGCAATATTAACAAATAACAAATCAAAAGAAAATGAATAGTACACAGATAAAATTAGAAATATGTACCTTTCCAATTCTTGTTCCATGTTTATTTTGTTTGCCCTATTTTCTTTTTAAACATTACTGATTGTTTCCATGTATTGTACATCGAACAAGGAAAATAGAACTTCACATGGATATCAATGAGATACAAACCCAATCCAAATTGTCGATATTTTATTCTCTCTAGGATATAAGTCTATATTATACCAACTTCTTGTCATGTCCAACACAATTTGTTGATCCAACACAAAAACAAGAACTTTCTAAATATGGAACAAGAATATGAAAACATGGTTTAGTTTAGTAGCAACAATATAAAAATTTGTCAACATGTAAAAACAAATATGTAAATATTCCTATATGTGTTTTGATTTCCATGTAACTCAATATGCCAATGTTTAGTACTATGAATTACATGCATTTCAAATTGAAAGTTGAAAACAATATCCCATTGCTTATTTATAATGATCTTTCCATCCTTTATATACAACACTGGAACATATTTATTTTAATGCTCTGATGACATTGTATCTTCCATGTTTTAGGTTATGTCATTCAGATGATGCTTAAGCTATGTCTATAGCATTGAGCAACAACAACGAAAAAGAAAAAAGAAAAATACGATTACAAAACAACATAAATTTTTATTTTTATTTTAGTTTAACTTTAATTCTTTGTTGATCTATATAGATTTTGAAATATCTCTTGACCAATTTAACCTACCCTTGAAAAAGAAAAATAATAAGCAACAACTAATTTTCTTTTGCATACACAATGCACACCAAAAATATCCCATTCAACCATTTGATCTAGGAACATAGCGGAGAAAAAAATTATTGGTTTTCTTAAACACTAAACCAAGTCCAATGAAAATTCCATTGAAACCAAGTAATTGCACTATGCATCAAGCACACATATCAAACAATAAGAATGGATTTTTTTACACCACAAAGCAATCTAGATGTCTGATGCCAAGATTAACATATTTTCTATGTATTAGATTCAACTATGTTTGTAAAATTGGGGCATATAAAAAAAATAAAAGAAACTTGTCGTGCATGTTTGTCAAATAGATAAATTAATATGGAAAACCAGTAGATAAAAGAAATATACTAGATAAATACTCTCAGCATCTCCAACCATTGTTGTTGGAATTCATGAATGTAGGAGACTATGTGGTATGAATACTCTGCACATGTATTGAAAATAGATCAATTGTTGACTATGTGAGAGACATACATGTGCGAAAAACATTGATATTCCCATAGAAAAAGATTTTGTCCAACCAATCGCCAAGTAAAAATGCTTTTGACTAGGAATGTTTTCAAAGATAAAGATATCACAGAGCTGATATTGCGCCAACGCAAAGAGCACATGCTAATTTGTTAAAAAAAAAATTCGACATATATCATCCACCTTTCAAATAGATGTAATGACAAACAAAAACCATCGACCAATTGACAGATGGGAATCACATTTGGTTCACATTGCTTCTAGATCCCTTCCCTTTCCTCATAAATTGGAGCAAACCAATGTGCCATAAATCAATGACCTATCCTACAAATTATGACGATTTTCACAATCCCCCATATAGAACTATTGGAAGTGATCGGATGTGGAAGTGTGACAGTGATAGAAGATGATTCATATCAGTTCTTCACAAAAGGTTTGAAAATAGATCAAGTGTTAAATATACCAAGTGTCGGCTCTATGGAGAATACACTTATGCAGAAGTGTTGATGACATAGTTCTTCCAACTACACAAGTTTCGAGGCACCCAAGTGTGCAAATGCCATATCATAAGTGTCTTGATTTCTCAGCGCAAGGGTTGAAAGTGTGGATTCCTTGTACAAGGATTGAAAATAGAACAATAATTTTCTTTGCAGAGCATATGATAGTGAAGATAATCAGAATATGGCAACATTGTATGCTCTGATGACATTGTATCTTCCATGTTTTAGGTTACGTCATTCAGAGGATGCTTAATCTATGTCTATAGCATTCAACAACAGGGAAAAAAAATAAAAAGAAACATACAATTACAAAACAACATACCTTATTTTTGTTTATTTTTAAATTTAATTCTTTCATGGTCTATCTAATTTATGAAATAGATCTTGACCAATTTAACCTATTGTTACACACCAAATTCCCACACTACTAAGTTTCACACTTATGTATCACATTCTACTAAGTGTCAATTTGTCACACTACTAAGTGTCACACTTATGTAACACATTATACTAAGTTTCACACTTAAATTTCACAAATTTATCATCATGTGGGAGTACTTGTCATGTTTCCTAGACATGATTGATGAGAAATACATCATTTGGAGGTTGAAATGCTACTTTTTACCTTGATATTTTGGCCTTAAATGAGCTTTGTCGCCCCCCTTTCCATGTACAAGGAGCGATGATCGCTCCCCCAAAGTTTCCTAGGGAGCGATAGTAGCCATGTGCATAGTTATGGGGGGGTTATGAAGTTGTTGCAACCATTTTTCCTTGATTTGTGAGGTTTTTTTCCGAGATCTTGTAGTTGGTTAAGGGATTTGTTCGAGTTATCTCCTATTCAAGACAAGGACAATCTCGTTGGTTGATCCAAATCCTCTTTTGAACACATCCTCTCCTAAAAACTATCCTATGGTTGTGATACCTCAAAACCTATATAATGAAGACCATGCTTGAGTGAAAGGGGGAGAGAATTTCATAGTATCATACTTATGATCTTGAGACATTCAAGAGGAGGAGAATTAAGATCATCATACTTATAATTGTGTGAGATCCAAAGGGATGGATAGGAGAGCTTGGAGAAGTTGTTGCAACGTCAAACTTGAGATTGTGAGTGCTTCCATTTTTTTGGATTTCCATTAATACACAACTTGGCCTATTCTTCTCATGTCTATGTGTTCAAGTGTATGCATGTATATTGTTGTAAATTCATCATAGATAGATCTATTTTCACTTAATAATATAGTGTGGAAGAAGGAGGTTTCTCTTTGTTCTTTGCAGGTCTTTTCTTACATCGAGGAGCTTGGACATCAAGATCAAAGGCTGGAGAAGCGAGGACAACCATCGTAAAAATGTAAGTCATCCATTTCTTCTTTCTCATTCTAATTGTCGAAATAGGTCTAAGAGGAAATTAGTTCACCATTTGTTTTCTTTTGTCTTTGATCAAGAGGGGTATTGATCCAAGGCAGGTTTCACCTATCCAAAGGGGGAACTTTACCACAACACCTACCACTGAAAAAGAATAATAATAAGCACCAACTAATTTTGTTTCACATATACGATGCATGCCAAAAATATTTCATTCAATCATTTGATTGAGGAACATAGTCGAGAAAAAAATTACTGGTTTATGTAAACATTACACCAATTTCAATGCAAATTTAAAAGAAACAAAGTAATTGCACTATGCATCAAGAACATACTATCAAACAATGAGAATGCACTATTTTCCACCACATAGCAGTCAGGATGTCCGATGTCAAGATTAACATATTTTTTATGTATTAGATTCAACTATGTCCATAGACTTAGGGCATATAAAAACAAGCAAAGAAACTTATTGCACGTGTTTTTTGTCAATTTTCACATGCAACTCTATGTGACTAATTTCAAATCTAAAAATTGCTTCATAGTGAAATAATAGTAAACCCTAGTTATTATCACTGAACAATTTTACATTGAAAATTATGGACTGAAAATATATACAGCGGAAACAATAAGATCATAGATGAATCATCAACATTCATGAGGCACACATTTATTTTCTATAACTTTATCGAATTCATAAATTATGAGCGAAAAACCATCCCTCCCAACCAATACAATTTCACCAAAATATGAGGACAACCTTGTACTCCAATAACAGAAAAATCAGAAAACCAAACCTCAACAAATCCATGAAAATTTCCTCTTCCCACAAATTTGTTGTAGACCACTTGTATGACCTACTGACATCAACTTGTATGGACTTTCTCCTTCCCAGAAAAATTTGTACGTGATTCACCTTACTACAGCCCGCGTACATACGTGATTTTTCCCATTGCAACTTGCGTATATGTGATTCACCTTACTGCAATCCACGTAAATACACGATTGTGCCCACTGCAACCCATGTACATACATGATTATGCCCACTGCAACCCATGTACATACACAACTATGCCCACTGCAACCCGCGTACAAGTACAAAAAACTTGTACAAACACCTCCATATGATTTGCTCTATGTGTCTTCCTCTCTTCTAGGCTAGATTTTCCACCATCGAAGAATTTCCCTTTGTTGAAATCAACAATCCTCCTAGGCACAAGTGCAGACACTCTTATTCCAAGTCCATCATGTCTCCACATACTCTACACAATATTAAATGTCACAATGACCTCTCTCCTTTATATACAAGTATTAGGGCTTAACATAGAAGCCCCACCACAAGTCAACATAAAATTAGAATTTCTTGTGGATGTGAAGCCCTAATACAAATCCATAAATCCCATCACCAAACTGTTGAACCCCCAACTTCATTCCAAAGGAGGTTTTCACCAAAAAAAGAGTGTAATGTGGTTTCCACGATCATTCCCACATGCCCAACACCTAATGTACGTGATAATACCTTCCCAAATCTAAAAAAATCAACACTCCCTCTTAGAAAGGGAGGTATTCTCACTGCACTCCATAATATCCTCAAAGTAGCTCTATCTCCCATCCTGGTAGTATCTATGTCTCCTGTATTGGATCTACTACCATAGTTTCTCTACAATCCACCTGATTAGTTAACCCCTATATCACTGAAGAAAATCCTATTATCTGGAATGATCCCTTCCTGGAAAATATCTTTCTCCTAGAAGCTTCCCACTCATGAGCCTCCCATATGGCCATCTCAACCCATGACACCCTCTCAATAGTCTTGGAATATTCCTCTGTCCCATATGGACCTAAAGGTTGGATCCCTCTAAATAGTTGACTCTCTTTCTAAGCCTCTTGACTCCCTATGAGTCTCCTAAATTCTCATGAAGTCAGACTCCCTCTAAGTCTACACAACCTTCATAGCTACCTACTCTCTATCCATTATCCTCTACATAGTCTTAGGAGGCTACTCCTCCCCACTATATCCTGAGACATGACTCCATCTAAAATCTAGCTCCCTATGATCCTAGTACCATTTGTGGAGCTACCTGCTCCCTCTCATTTGTCTCTCTACTCTTGCTAGTCACAACACGCATATTCTAGTCCCTCAACCTATATACTTTTACCTCTCTAACTACAAGACCACTGATGTGCCTGGGATAGATCCTCTAGGAATCCAATAACACTTTCCCATCCCATAATAGCACTGCATAGCCCTACTCCTCAATCGTTGAGGCTGAGAACACACTCCTAGCACCCATAACACATTTTCCACTCGCAACACATCCCCTGAATCCATCTGAAATACCATTTCTCTAGATCCCTATACTACATGCCTAGTCCTCATACCAAGATCCTCATACATACATGAGTTAGACACTTTGAATCTCACAAAAACATCTTGTGCCCCTGTCATGTTCCCATGGTTCCCACTGTATGAGAACCATGCAATCCACCAAGGAAAGAATCCTTCTTACCCAAGTCACGACCATCCAATGAACTTCTTCCCAAGTCCATCATCCAAGTCACCAACAAATTTATGTGTCTACACACACTGTAATTGAACCTATATCCTCTCTTTGAATAGTCCCAAGCTTTGGATGGACACTCAGTCTAGTCCACTCTATACCTCCGCAGCTCATCTCTACAAGTGTCCTCATCCTACTGGGTCAAATGCCTCATACACTGTCGTACCCCGACAATGTGAAACTCTCTGGTCCAATAAAGACTCTGTCTCTTCAACCCGACACACACACACTAAGCTATCCCATATGTTCCAATGCACCCAATTTGCACCCATCACAACTCACCATTACAATCCACTGGAATTCCATCCACAAGGTTGGAACCCTGCCACACAACATATTGTTATGATCTTGGCTCTCCACCAGTGCACTAGAAATCCCAACCTACCACACCATTGAGTTGCAATAGTCCACAACTCCTCATCTGAACAATTTGATCAATGTCTCAAACTAGAGGTCATCTATCATKTTGCCACTTGCAATTGTCATTGTAGCTCCCTCTCAGAGTTGTCACATGTGACCTGTCYGAACAAAGACAAGAAATTTTCAACCAATTGTAGCAGTTGTGTGTCTCAAATATGAWCCCCTTCTCTTCAAATCCCAAGCTATGATACCATGTCAATTTTCACATGAAACTCTATTTGTCTAATTTCAGATCTGAAAATTGCTTCCTAGTGAACTAACAGTAAACCCTAKCTATTATCATTGAACAATTTTACACTGAAAATTATTGAMTGAAAATATATGTAGCRGAAAAAACAAGATTAGAGAGGAATCATCAACATGCATGAGACACAAATTTATGTTCTCTAACTTTATCRAATTCAGAAATCATGAAGTCAAAAYGAACCCTCCCAGCCAATATCATTTCACCAAAATATGAGGACAACCTTKTCCTCCAATAACAGAAAAATCAAAAAACAAAACCTCAACAAATCCCTGGAAATTTYCTCTACCYACAAATATGTTGCAGACCACTTGTATGTCATGTTAACGTCACCTATATTTCTAATGACGTTATCATGTACGGACCTGCTCCTACCCAAAAAACTCTATACACAATTCACCTTACTRCAACCCATGTACATAMATGATTATGCCCACTACAACTCGTGTATATGTGATTAACCTTATTGCAACCTGCGTACATACATGATTTTTCCCACTACAACCTACATACAAGTACATAAAAATTGTATGGACACCTCCATACAATTCTCTCTCTGCGGCTTCCTTTTATCTATGCCATATTTTCTACCATTGCATAATTTCCCTTTGCTGAAATAACCAAGCCTCCTAGGCACAGACTCACTTATGCCAATTCCATCATGTATCCACAAACTATACACAATATGAAATGTCACAATGACCTCTCTCCTTTATATACAAGTCTTAGGGGTCAACATAAGATCCCCTCCGCAATTCAACATCAAATTAGACTTTCTTGTGGGTGTGAAGCCCCAACAAAAACCCACAAAGCCCATCACCAAACCCATGAGGCCCCAACTTCATTCCAAAAGAGTTTTTCACCAAAATAAGAGTGTAATGTGGTGCCCATGATGATTCTCACATTCCCAACACCTATGTCATATGAGAATACCTTCCCGAAGCTACATAAATCAACATTTGTCAAATACATAAACTAATATGGTAGATCATTGGATAAAAACAAGATACTAGATGAATACTCTCAGCATCTCCAACTATTGTTGTTGAAATCCGCAAGTGTGAAATCCTATGTGGTATGAATACTCCACACATGTATTTAAAATAGACCAATTGTTGACTATGCGAGAGACATACCTGTGCAAAAACATCGATATGCCCATAGAAAAAGATTTTGTCCAACCTAGAAAATTGCCAAGTAAAAATGATTTTGACTAGGAAATTTTCCAAAGATAAATAGATCACAGAGTAAACAAATGTGCCATAAATCAATGGCTTATCCTGGAAATTATGACACTTGTCAAAATCCCCCATGTGTAATTATTGAAAATGAGTGGATGCAGAAGTGCGATAACATCAGAAGAGTACTTGTATCAGTTCTTTGCACAAGGTTTGAAAATAGACAAAGTGATAAATAGACCAAGCACCGACTCTATGGGCCATACACCTGTGTGGAAGTGTTAACAACATAGTTATGCCAACTGCACAAGTGTCAATACACCAAAGTGCGCCAATTCCAGAACATATATCTCTTGAATTCTCAACGCAATGGTTCAAAGTATGGAATCCTCGTACAAAGATTGAAAATACAACAAGCATTATCTTTGTAAAGCATATGCTAGTGAACAACATCATAATATCACAACATTGTATGCTTTGATGATATTGTATCTTCCATGTTTTAGGTTATGTCATTCATATGATACTTAAGCTCTGTCTATAACATTGAGCAACAAGGGAAAAAAAGAAAAAAGAAAAATACAATTACAAAAAAACATACCTTATTTTTTGTTTTTGTGTAACTTTAATTCTTTTTTGATCTATATAGTTTTTGAAATATCTCTTGACCAATTTAACCTACCCCTAGAAAAGAAAAATATTAAGCAACAACTAATTTTCTTTCACATATATGATGCACACCAAAAATATGTCATTCAACCAATTGATCCAGTAACACAACGAAGAAAAAGTTTATTGGTTTGCTTAAACATTGCACCAATTCCAATGAAAAATTCAATGGAATGAAGTAGCTACACTATGCATCAAGCAGACACCATCAAACAATAAGAATTGATTGTTTTCGACCACATAGAAATCAGGATGTTCGGTGCCAACATTAGCATATTTTCTATGTATTAGATTCAATTATGTATGTGGACCTGAAGCATATAAAAAAAAGTAAGGAAACTTTTTGCAAGTGTTTGTCAAATACATAAATTAATATGGAATCCCAATGGAAAGCAATATCCTAGATGAATACTCTTAGCATCTCCAACTATTGTTGTCGGAATGCACGAGTGCGAAAGCCTATGTGGTATGAATACTCCGCACATGTAATAAAAATAGACCAACTTTTCACTGTGCGAAAGACATACCTGTGTGAACAACATTGATATGGCCATAGCAAAAGCTTCCATCCAACCTAAAATGTCAGCAAGTAAAAGCCCTTTTGACTAGGAAATTTTCCAAATATAAACACATCACAGAGATGAGATTGCGCCAATATGAAGAGCAAAATGATAATTTGATCAATTGTATTTTCCCCATATATCAACCACCTTTTGAATAGGGGTAATAATAAACAAAAAACATCGACCAACTTACAGATAAACAACACATTTGCTTCACATTTATTCTAGATCCTTTCCCTTTCCTCGTAAATACGAGAAAACCAATGTGCCATAAATCAATGAACTATCCTGCCAATCACAATGCTTGTCACAATTCCCCATACAAAACTATTGGAAGTGAGTGGATGCGGAAGTGCGCTAGTGTAGGAAGAGAAGTCGTATAATTTCTATGCACAAGGTTTGAAAATAGACCAAGTACCATCTCTATGGGGAATACACATCTGTGGAAGTATTGATAACATAGCTCTGCCAACTAAACAAGTGAACAAGTGTCAAAGCACCAAAGTGCACCAATGCCAGACCATAAGTGGATTGAATTCTCAGTGCAAGAGTTGAAATTAAGGAATCCCCATACAAGGACTGAAAATAGAACAAGCATTGCTTTACAAAGCATATTCCAGTGAAAAACATCACAATATCACAACAATAAAAGATTCCACACAACCTGGAAAAAAACACTTAGTATTGGAAGCCAGGGGATATAGAAGTGTGACAATGTGCGAAGATGAGTCATATTGGTTGTCTGCACAAGGTTTCAAAAAATACCATTTGCTAAATAGAAAAAGTATAAAATCTGTGGGGCATAAACATGTACATAAGTGTTCATGACATGGATATACCAACTACACAATTGTCGATGCACCCAAGTGCACCAATACTAGACTATAAGTGGAATGAGTTATTAGCGCAAGGATTGAAAGTGTGAATTCCCATACAAGGACTCACCCATCCTCTAAATTACCTAGCTTGTCACAACTCGTATTGTGAAACTATTTGAAATGTCGATATGTCGAAGCACAACAGTCTGTGAGCATCAGTGGAATCAATCCTCTACAAAACAATCGAAAATAGAACCATTGTTTCCCATCCACACGACATACATGTCCGCAGTGTGGACCCATAAAATAAATATCTATATCGACTGTGGAAATATGGTCATGTCAAAATCCTTCGCACAATGTGGAAAAATATGAAGTGAAAAAGGTGTTTCACCAAGAAATTTCGAAAACATAGATATAACACCGAGTACAAAATGCTTTAAGTCCCACTAGATGACACCTGTTTACTAAAATGTCCTTTCCCAAGATGAATTATGTCTAGAATACGCATCATTATAAATAGAATACAACACCCAACCCATAGAAAATCGTGACATTTACCTGGAAATTATTCTAAATCCCTTCCCTCTTGTTATAAATCCACTATATTTATATATAAAGGCATTTCAATATAAAATCTATGAAACATAAATAAACTAGGCAGATAGAATTGATTCAAGGCCAAATGCATAAGACATGTTTACTAGAATTTCCTTTCCAGACACATGAATAAGCTTCAGAACATAGACCACCATAAATAGAAACCACTATGCAGTCCATAGAAAAATGTGACATCCAATTTGCATAAGTTCTAAATCCATCTCGTCTACTCCTAAATCTGAGAAAACTAACGCTCTATAAATAACCTGGCCACCCTCCAAATTACCTTGCTTGACACAACTCATGGCTCAAAACTATTCAAAATGTCGATCTGTGGAAGTACAACACCTCGCAAGGACTAGTGGCATCCATCCTCCACACAATGATCGAAAACAGACTAAGTTTTTCCTATGCACATGAAATAAATGTGAACAACATATATGCAAGGAAAAAATAGCTATGCTGACTATGGAGACATCGTCATAGAAAAATCGTCCACTCAACCTAGGGAAAAAACCAGCTAAACAATCCCCAACACCATATCAAAATGCATCCAACCTAAAAACAACATTGCTTTATAGAACATTCTAGATAATGCACTACTCCCTAACATTATACCCATGCTATCTCCAGAGCATCAAGCAACTGCAAAATAAAAAAGAACAATACAAGCTCACAAAAACACCTATTTTGTTTCAACTTAACTCTGATTCTTTTTGGCATATGCACTTTCTGAAATAATCAACCACCAATTTAACTTAATTCTGAAAATGAAAAATAAGAATCAACATCTAATCTTCTTCCGCATATATCATACAATGGAGATGATTTCTTACCCTTTGACATAGATTTCTAGAAACCCCAAAATTAGAACTCTGAGTTGCAACACTTGAAAATTCAAAACATATGACATGGTAAATAAACACATTAAGCAGCCAAAAAAAAACAAAGTGAACAATATCACCTCAAAACAACACACCTTATCTACTTGTTCACCTTTGATTGTTTTTGGCCCACACAGTTTCGGTAACAATCCCTGACCTTCTTGACTTGCTTTTGAAAGAAAAAAATAACAATCAGCTCCCAATTCTATTTCGCATATACAACACAACAACAATTCACCGTTCCAACCAACATTACAACAGAAGTAACTACACTATGTGTAAAGCACGCTCTATCAAACAACAACCAAATAAACTAATTGCACTTACCCAGGATTTCTTACCCACTCATATAGATTTGTAAAATCCCAAAAACCAGATGTCTTGCAAGTTGTCAACTGCAACACTTGTAACTTGGAAATAACATCGCCTTCCTGACTTATAGTAGACTATACCGTGATCAAACACAAAGAATTCAACAATTAATTAGAAAAAAAGAATTCAATTAAAACTCCTTGTGATCTATAAAATCTCTCGCCTAAATTCATGTCATACAGAACACAAAAATCCCTTCAAAATTTATGAATCATACTAAACTTAATGAACAATTGAAAGACAATAATGTATATATATTTATTAAAATAATTCTATATGTGTATAGTAAATATATATGCATATTGTTTGGCCTGCAACTTTAAATGCCGCAAATTACCAACTAGCGCGGTAGAAAGCTTTGAAAATCATGATGGCCTTAGAACTTTGAGATTTGGTACACGCACCCATTCCTACCATCCACTAAATGTGCATAATAAAATTTCCTATTAAATTCCCACCGTCGCCATGACAATAAGATGTTGTTTTGAAGGGCCAATTAGAAGACAGGACAAAAAATTGAATCGCTCCCAACAAAGTTAAACTTTGAAAAACAACACCAAAATTTTTGGTCAATGCAAAACAAAATCACAATCAATGCAAAAAAAATTGCTATAGTCCTAGGCATTCGGTAGGGACTAATAATTCTTAATGTTTTGCTTCTTTATCTCAAAGTTGCAATCTTATTGGCTGAAGTAACCTATGCACTAGAAAAATTGGTTCAAAACATTCCACATTCTAAATAGATCACATATTTTATTGCATTTTCATGAACTAAATTGATGATATTATTGGGCTAACAATTTGATGGTTTGATCATTTTAAGAGCCTCTATTGGCTAGAACATTCTTTGGTTTAGTTTAATCCAACACTTAAAATTTGAACTCAAACCAACTTAAGGATAATCAATGCTTGAATAAAATTCAAAATTTATGGATTCAATTATTTCTCTTTGATTTACATGTTGGCTTGGTCAAATATCTGCATAATTAAAGTCTGGAACAACTTTGAAATACACTTGGTTGATAGAATATCACATGTTTACATGGCTATAATAATTGATATATGAACACATTGAATAATTTCCACACTTCAACGCACCTATGGTTACAGTTTCATGGACGATAATTTTCTTGGCATCTACTTGATGGGAATTTGATCTAATATAAGTTAAAGTATATGGTGTATGTTTATCTTTTCATTTAACTCACATTTTAGTAAGATTTGGTACCTAAATAATATCCATTGGATGAAATGAATGCATGTCTTGGTGAAATTATGCATGATTTTTCAGTTGGAAAATGTTGTTTAGTGTATGGAAATTGTATGGTACATTAGGGTTTTTACTACAGAAATTCCCAACCACCTTACCAGTCATGTTCTTCCTCTTTTTGCATACATATTCAATTGGAAAAATCATTTTTTATGTAAAAAAATGTATGGTCCAACAAACTTTTTATGATGAGTTGTTCTGCATCAAATTCCAACCATCAAAAGAAATGTTCCAAGCCTATATGAAGGCCTAATGTTTTTTGTAAAGCTGGATTTTTTTCTCATCTCTCACATACATCTTTCTTGCATGATGAACATGACATTTTGGATTATTTTATAGAGCCCCCTAAGCCTTGTTTTCTTGAGAGAGGTGATTATAATGATGTAGAATTAAATATGGGATTTTATCACGAGGTCTATTGCAATGATGATGTGTATACCATCCCTATCCAATATTGGATATAGGAGGCATGTAGTGGTGCATGCCATTTTTGGCATGATTTTGATCATGCACATGGTTTCATATTTTCTTCTAGCCATCATCTCATGGAGATTCTATCACTTATACTTGTTTCGAATGATGACCAAACACAAGGGAAGAAATCATTGTATTAATGATATGCTAAGGTGGTTGCATTGGATTTGTGATTTCACCTATCATGTTCATTCTCTAATGTTAAAGTAGGGTAGGAGAAAGAATAAGTTCCCTTGAAAATTAGAGTAGCATGAATGAACTCAACATGTGAGCACATTTTATTTTATGTTGTCATTGGCATTGATTCCCCATGTCTTTCTTTGTAAAAGAAATATTTTGATGTAATAGTGGTGCTTTTACTAGATATGGAGGTCATTCTCACATGTACATGGCGAGATTCTGAGATTCTCATGCACTTCCAAGAAGAGCACATATCCCTGAGTTGGAGCCAATTTTTACCCCTTATTTTGCACATGGTAATGCTAGTGAATTTCTTCCCTACCCCTTATGATTTTTATGAGTCTTGGAAAATTGGGGCACTTGTTTGGTTTCATAAATTATGATTATATAGATGGTTTTATGACATGTTCATGAATTATATGATGTGGTATGGTTCCTCTTGAGAATTTGGTTTCATCATGATTTTTGGGAATCTTCATAATTCACAAGGCAGTTCACATTTCCCAAGGAATCTTCACATATATAAAGGTAATTCATGATCCCCAGGGCATTGGTAAAAATAGTTTTGAACTATTCTTCATAGACTAGGAATTCTCATGTCATGACACGTCCTATATTTTGGATCGCTCACCTTGTTTTCACATTTTGAGGCATGTGCCACCTAATTTGAGGGGACATCCACCTTGGTGGATACATTACTTATCCATCGAGTCTTCTATTTGGAACCTATGGACCTTCTTGGAATTCTCTTGACTCGAGGATATGATAAGCATGATTTGAATAAGGGGTTACACATTAGAGACCTCACATATGACCATTGGAGCTAATTGTTTTGGGGTCATTCCTTTTTTTCATGGAGATGGTTGAGTGGTATTCACACTCCACATGTTGATGCCTTGTATCATGGATCCACTTGATTTATTTGAGGATGATGTCAAATTTGGAGGTTACTTTGCACATTTTATCATGCTTGTTGATAGGATGTCTCACCTTGGATAAAATCTAGGAGGTTCCAAACCCTATATCTAGGGTTGTATTGCATATTTTGAGGGCGACCTAACTTCAAGAACAATTATCTTTTGACTGAGTGCCAAAAAAAATTCCAGCTTAACACCATTATATGCATAATGGCCATGGGATTTCCAAAATGTTGTCATAATAGAAAATCGAGAAAAAAATGACAATTATGGTGCTTTTAAAATTTGTTGTTGCAATTTTGACCACTTGTTGGAGGAACACCCCACATCTTTTTCTTGAGAATTTTGTTTATTTGAGGAGTTCATTGTTGATATGTTCCCATGGTTAATATATCCCTATATATTGAGGCCACATGTCCCATGCTTTTATGCATCTATTGGTAGCCATACACCCTTGGAGAGTTACACATCCACCTTCAAGAATATCTAGGAGGATTTAATTGCCTACTTTGAGGAGTTGGTTGTGGATCTATCCACTTGGAGGCCTTTGGAGGATATATTTGAACCTTTGAATCAATTTCTTCCATTTTTTATGGATGTGTCCCTCTATTTTGGGTCCTTTATGCTTGGATCATTGTACATGTGGGATTGCCACCCCATTTGTTTTATGTATTTTTGACTAGATAGTTGGAGGAAATGTTGTTTTATGCCTCTGTAGGATAGATATAATGATTTCACATGAGATATTATTATTTTATTGTAAAGGAAGTTGAAAATCACTCTATATAAAGAGGTTCCCTTCCTCATTATCACTTATGGTTGGATTTTTGGAGCTTAATTGACATATCTTTCTTAGAGCATATGGTTGTGTAAAGGTTTCTTTATGTGTGGATGTTGTTGTCAACTCTTGAAGCTTCTATATCTTGGTTCATATTTGGTGCATAAATATTGATGATGAAATTATTAAGTCTTATATAAGTTAATTGGATGGATCCATTGAAGGGTAAAATATTTCACTTGGAAGGAAGACATTTTGGGATAGCTTGATGATTATTTGGTACCTTTCTTTCTCTATTCATCTTGGAACCTTAGGAAGACGTATTAAGTAATATTATCAAGCCATAGTTGATCTTGTTGGGGAAGGTTATTCTTGTGAGGATCCCTTCGTGTTGTGCATTGATCTCCATTGTTGATCTTGATTGGGTGAGGGGTTATTCTTCCTCTTTGGTTATAATCTATTATCCCTAATATTAGAATGAAATATACCAATTTCAAAGAGGGTTTCTTCTTGGATCCATAAGCCTCTTTGATTGATATTGACTCTATTTCCCTTACTATATTTTGCATTGATCTCTACTTCCTTCCATCACCTATTTTGAAACCATGAAAACCTCAAAACTTTTCGTTTACTAAGGCTACTCTCACTTCACCTTATGCATCATTGATTTTCTTTGGTAATCCTACTAGGGATACCCCCAACCTTGAGTCGAAGGAGAGAAGGCTTAAAGTGAAGAGGACAAGTTACTAAGATTATATTGGTGACATTCATAATAGTCTCCCCTTGAGTTGTACCTTGTGGATTATGGATTTTATCATTAAATACAATTTGGTAGGTAACACCTCGTACCATGAATAATATTGATTTTTCCATATTCTTCCTTTGTAATGTTAATTTTGTGTTGGTTGTGGAGCTTGATTATCTTCCTGATTCAGAGGTATTTATTTTCAGCCGTGTTTATACCCCATAAAGAATTTACACCCTGGAAGACTATACACCCCTCCATGTGGGGGAGTTGCAGGGGATATTTCTCCTCTGCGGGGTCCGGGGGAAAGCGGGCCCCCGGTGGGGGTTCGAGGGTGAAGCCCCCAAAGGAAAATTTTCCTTGTAAATGTATATTGTAATTTCATAGTAAATTTGGACCGTTCATTATAAGGTCACAGATATAATGGTAGAATTTATGTTAGGATTTTTTTCCCTAGAAGGAAACCCTCTTTTATGAGGGAAATGTATTGTGGTTATGTATCATTGTGAATATTGTATTCTGAGAGAGGATATTGTGAGAGAAAGAAGAGGAATTTACAACGGGTGTGATGTAGGTTGTTTCC
>JZKD02S2236280.1:6627-20691 GCA_000966675.3 Picea glauca
CGCACCTCTCCTTGGGATTCCCTCATGGGGTTGGGTTGCAACACTTGGCATGCATCCAAGAGGGGTCGTTTTGCCTCCTTGGGTATAAATACAACCTCTCACCCCCTCATTTCTTCACCATTCTTTGAGCTAGTTTTACTCTACTGAACTTTCGCCCCATCTCTCTTACTCTTTGCCTCTTGCTTCCATCCCATTCTCTCTTGAGATTCTTGGAGCATCTTGTTGTTGCAATACTCTACCATTTGGATTAATAAAGCTTTGGAGGATTTGGATAAATCAACAGTATTCTGGTTGCATTCTTACATATGAGGTGACTTTGTGGATTTGAGTTTATTGTGTAGTATTGAGTAGATCTTTGGTGAAATAGTTTGCTACGGTAGATTAGCAAAGAGTATTCTTGTTGGTTTATATTTGTTGGGTAGCTAAATGATATGAAGTATTTCAGATTGTTAGTTTATTCATACACATTATCTACTTCCATGCTTCACGATTTGTCTTGAGTTTTGCAGGTTTGCCTCGAGGGATTGTTGGGATAGCCTCAAAAAGGACTCTTCCCTCAAGGCCCATACAAACTCCTAGCTTTGTTTAGTCTAATTTTCTGTTCACATTTCATTTATATTTCAGTTAGATAACCATCTTAGATAGGTCATATAATTTCACTTTCATTTGGAGATTTTATGTGAAAAATTCTGCTTAAAAACGAGAATTTTTTTTTAACATTTTTGTGTTGTGCAGCATTTCTAGCAAGCATTTGCTTGCTAGTTTTTGCAGAATCTTACTAGGAACAAGGGGATATGCTGCCCGAATTCACCCGTACAACACTCCAAAACAGCCTTCTTTGAGTGGGTAACGATTTCCCTCTTTTCTCCACTCTTTTCTAGCATTGCAGCAAGCCCCCGGAAAGTTCCCTTGAGGCTTGCATTCTCTTGTTTTTTTTCAGCCATTGTATTTTAATTTTGCAAGTTATTCTGTTGCCTACACCTTGGGAGAGAGATTGGCTCAACCAACCCCCCAAAATCGTTTTGCTAGGACTTAATCTAATTTAGTTATTGGTTATTCTTTTGTCCCACTTGTCATTAGGACAAGGTTGTGTGGCTAGATTGTTTCAATAATTTTTACAATTTTTCTTCCAACCCTCTTTGGCACAACATTGGTAGGCTTGCCTCCACCTTGTGCCATTGTGAGTGCTTTGCATTTCTTTTCAAGTTTTGATTAATTAAGTTGCCTACACCTTGGGAGAGACATCCCCATATCGTATGGCTAGGATGATAATATGTTGATGGTTTCTATTGCTTACATGTTTAAAATTTTCTAGAAATAGACATCACACATATACTCATCTTAGTTTAAGCCTTTCAGGCATAGTTTCATTTACTTGTTTTAAGTTTTATCACAATCAAAATTCATAGCACACCTCTAGATGCAATATACTCATGGCTAAGTAGTGATGTCTTAGAGCAATCTATTCTTGGGCAATCATATCTCTCAAGATTTCATTTTCATTTAAGTTTACAAAGGCACTCATGGGCATGTGAATGGTGTAGGAACTTAAGTCTTTCATTGCAGCAAGTAATTCCATTTTCTTCAACATGCTATTTTCATGGAATAACTCACATGGTTAAATGTTTCAAATCTAAAGTGTTGTTTCCATTTGGCAAGTTGTTCTTGCCTTATTCATAGCACTCTGTCATACTTATTTTCACTTGTTTATGGTTCGGTGAATGATGATGTGAATGGTCTTTACTTTCAGCGTTTCTTTACAAGTTCATATGTGTTTATATGCTGCAATTTCATAATCCGTAATACATTTGCACAACCATTTAAGTTTCGGTTTTGGGCACAATTCACAATTTTTGTGCATCTAAAACTCATCTAAACCACTTATAACACATCTTAAGACTTAGTCCTAAGTCATAACAATATATTAGACCAACTAGGACACCTAATTCCACCATCTAAAACGAGAATTGAGGAGCACAGCGGAAAGTGTAGGCCGGGGATGGTCTCACGGCACACAGGATGCGTCCTTTCTGTGAAAACAAATTTCTTAGGGCTGACTATGACAACTAGGGTGGGCCTTGTTGCCTTACTATCTTGAGCATCCAGTAGCCATTTGGCAATAGGAGGAGGAGGATTAAGGTTTGACACTTAGTTAGGAGGGTAATTAAAATCTGAAAAATCTTTAAGCAACTCTTAACCACTTAGTCTTCTAGGCAATCTTCTTTTGGGATATATCTTANTTTCTTAACATTTTTGTGTTGTGCAGCATTTCCAGCAAGAATTTGCTTGCTGGTTTTTGCAGAATCTTACCAGGAACAAGGGGATATGCTGCCCGAATTCACCCGTACAACACTCCAAAACAACCTTCTTTGAGTGCGTAACGATTTCCCTCTTCTCTCCACTCTTTTCTAACATTTTTGCAAGCCCCCGAGAAGTTCCCTTGAGGCTTGCATTCTCTTGTTTCTTTTCAGCCATTGTATTTTAATTTTGAAAGTTATTTTGTTGCCTACACCTTGGGAGAGATATTGGCTCAGCCAACCCCCCAAAATAGTTTGGCTAGGACTTAATCTAATTTAGTTATAGGTTATTCTTTTGCCCCACTTGTCATTAGGACAAGGTTGTGTGGCTAGATTGTTTCAATAATTGTTACATTTTTTCTTCCAA
Source organism: Picea glauca (assembly GCA_000966675.3). Classification (NCBI taxonomy): domain Eukaryota; kingdom Viridiplantae; phylum Streptophyta; class Pinopsida; order Pinales; family Pinaceae; genus Picea; species Picea glauca. The sequence goes on from JZKD02S2236280.1 coordinate 9,292, forward strand.
CCCTCTTTGGCACAACATTGGTAGGCTTGCCTCCACCTTGTGCCATTGTGAGTGGTTTGAATTTCTTTTCAAGTTTTGATTAATTAAGTTGCCTACACCTTGGGAGAGACATCCCCATATCGTATGGCTAGGATGATAGTATGTTGATGGTTTCTATTGCTTACATGTTTAAAATTTTCTAGAGATAGACATCACACATATACTCATCTTAGTTTAAGCCTTTGAAGCATAGTTTCATTTACTTGTTTTAAGTTTTATCACAATCAAAATTCATAGCACACCTCTAGATGCAATATACTCATGGCTAAGTAGTGATGTCTTAGAGAAGTCTATTCTTGGGCAATCATATATCTCGAGCTTTCATTTTCATTTAAGTTTGCAAAGGCACTCATGCGCATGTGAATAGAATAGGAACTTAAGTCTTTCATTGCAGCAAGTAATTTCATTTTCTTCAGCATGTTATTTTCATCGAATAACTCACATGGTTAAATTTTTCAAATCTAAAGTGTTGTTTCCATTTGGCAAGTTGTTCTTGCCTTCTTCATAGCACTATGTCATACTTATTTTCACTTCTTTATGGTTCGGTGAATGATGATGTGAATGGTCTTTACTTTCAGATTTTCTTTACAAGTTCATATGTGTTTACATGCTGCAATTTCATAATCCGTAATACATTTGCACAACCATTTAAGTTTCGGTTTTGGGCATAATTCACAATTTTTGAGCATCTAAAACTCATCTAAAACACTTATAACACATCTTAATACTTGGTCCTAAGTCATAACAATATATTAGACCAACTAAGACACATAATTTCACCATCTTCACCATCTAAAACGAGAATTGAGGAGGGCGGCGGAAGGTGTAGGCTGGGGATAGTCTCAGGGCGCACAGGATGCATCATTTCCTTGAAAACTCAATTCTTAGGGCTGACTGTGACAGCTAGGGTGGGCCTCGTTGCCTTACTATCTTGAGCATTCAACAGCCATTTCGCAATTGGAGGAGGAGGATTAAGGTTTGACACTTAGTTAGGAGGGTAATTAAAATCTGAAAAATCTTTAAGCAANTTCTAGAGATAGACATCACACATATACTCATCTTAGTTTAAGCCTTTGAAGCATAGTTTCATTTACTTGTTTAATATTTATCACAATCAAAATTCATAGCACACCTCTAGATGCAATATACTCATGGCTAAGTAGTGATGTCTTAGAGCAATCTATTCTTGGACAATCATATCTCTCGAGCTTTCATTTTCATTTAAGTTTGCAAAGGCACTCATGCGCATGTGAATAGCGTAGGAACTTAAGTCTTTCATTGCAGCAAGTAATTTCATTTTCTTCAGCATGTTATTTTCATGGAATAACTCACATGGTTAAATGTTTCAAATCTAAAGTGTTGTTTCCATTTGGCAAGCTGTTCTTGCCTTCTTCATAGCACTATGTCATACTTATTTTCACTTGTTTATGATTCGGTGAATGATGATGTGAATGGTCTTTACTTTCATCTTTTCTTCACAAGTTCATATGTGTTTACATGCTGCAATTTCATAATCCGTAATACATTTGCACAACCATTTAAGTTTCGGTTTTGGGCATAATTCACAATTTTTGAGTATCTAAAACTCATCTAAAACACTTATAACACATCTTAATACTTAGTCCTAAGTCATAACAATATATTAGACCAACTAGGACACCTAATTCCACCATCTTCACCATCTAAAACGAGAATTGAGGAGGGCGGTGGAAGGTGTAGGCCGGGGACAGTCTCAGGGTGCACAAGATGCGTCATTTCCTTGAAAACTCAATTCTTAGGGCTGACTGTGACAACTAGGGTGGGCCTCGTTGCCTTACTATCTTGAGCATTCAGCAGCCATTTTGCAATTGAAGGAGGAGGATTAAGGTTTGACACTTAGTTAGGAGGGTAATTAAAATCTGAAAAATCTTTAAGCAACTCTTAACCACTTAGTCTTCTAGGCAATCTTCTTTTGGGATATATCTTAAGGAAGTTTAGAGCACTAGAGTGCAAGAACATACATCTTTTATCTTTCATGCAAGTCTATGGTTTAATTATCTAAGTGTTAAATCTTTCAAATTGTGTTGAGCATTTATCTTTCAAGTATTTCATATCTTTTATGCTCTTTGTGGTGTGATTCAACAAGAGATTGTGCATCCCATTTGGAGGCATCATCTTGTTGGATCTTCAGTGCTTTTATGGTTGCCATTGAAAAGCAGTCCAATTGTTATTGGGGCATGCTTGGCCTTATGTGAGTGACCTTCATATTTTGACTATCTTGAATTTCTCACATTTAAGCATTTGTTAATCTTGTTCATTTGTATCTTGTGTATCTCATACATCTTGTTCATAATTGTTGTAATATCTTATATTCATTGTTGTAAGTACTTGTATCTTTGTTGTTGAGTAGTTGTAATTTTGTAATACTTGTAACCTTTTGTAATCAACCTCCTTAAACATAGTTGAGCCCTTGCCCAACCTTTAGGCACTAGTCTCTGTTAACTTAGGGAAAAGGTCTGTCTGACATAAGTAGTCTTGCACTTTGCATTTGCTACCTTAGCATCATAGGTTAGTCTTTCCCCCAAACTTCTAATCAATTAAAACCAACTCCTAGAACATCAAAGTTAATCATATCTAGTAACTAGGGTCTACCCCCCTTGGCTTCCCTAAGAGTAAGCCTAGAAGAAAGAGGTTTCAGTCAAGGTGACAGTGTGGACTGTGAACCTAGGCATTGTGCATCCAAGGACACACTAAGTGAGTGGGACTTAGCTCACGTTTGCAAGTGTGTATTAGGACAGCAACACTACCTAATATGGAGAGGTTTGAAAAAGGATGAGGTAGAGCATAGCATCGTACAAAGCTCCTTTCAAGCAACATCATTTTCCTCAAGGAGATGCATTGAATAAAACTTTTGACGCATGTACCACATATATAAGGAAATGGAAAAAAGAAAAGGGTGAGGCTTCCTCAAGTTACATAGAGCAGTCTTCTAGAGAAGAGGATTCAAATAAACTAAGAGGGTTGACTCCCAAAGTGGGAGAAAATGACAATTTACTTGAGGAACCCAACAGATAGGAAGGGGAAATGAATAGTCAACCAAATGTGTCAAGATGATTGATTTCCCCTCTCCTTCATCTTTTCAATAAAGAGGATGGATTCCATTGTATAGAGGCTTTTTTCTTGTGCATCTTTGTCGAATTTCTTATGAAATGTTAATGGATAAAAAGGCACTACTGGCCAAGTTATTTGGAGATAGACTTCAATTCTAAAATGTGTGGTTTGTGGAAATTTTTCTGCTAATTCACTAAGTTTTGGGATGGTATAAGAATTAGTTCTTACTGTGCAGACTTTTCTCACGTATGAGCAACTTGTTTTATTTTGTTTATCTCACAAATTGTTTGTCTAGAGCCTTAAACATAGTACTATAGTCAGCAGATCATTACCAGATTTTTCTGTAATGCAACTGGTTATTTAAATTCTTGATTTTATTTTCTCAAGTAACTTTTTATTAAGGTTTTAAAGCAATGATATATTTGGTGCTATGTTTGCCTCATAAATTTTGTTAGTTACCCTGAGCATTATTCTGCACTTTGCATATTAGATTTGATGCATCTCATTTATTTTCATTTAAAAAATACTTAAACAATGGATCAGGCCACAACTGCTAAAACCAACAAAACCATCTAAAGGTTGTCATTCCATAAAGTGGATGGATTCCCTATTCCAAACAGTGTAAGGTCTAATTGGGACCTTTTATTGGGAGAATCACTATTAATTGCACATGGTTATTCAGCCCTGTCAACAATGTTAAATCACTTGACCAATTCAGAGCTATGTTAGGTCAATCCATATGCATAAGTTTGAATCTACTCAACCATTGAGATAGAAAATGAAATCTCCAAATACAAAAAATTTGAACTAAAAAACATCATATATATATATATATATATATACACACAAGTCTAAGGAAACCATAATAAAACCCTAGCCACCAACCCCTCCTAGCTAAGAATATCTCCCAACCAAAGTTGGATATTCCACCAAAGATCCTCAACAAGCTAGCATACACACCAAATAGTCCTCCTTGGACTTTCACCAATATTGTATCACACAATCTCTCCACACTAATGMTCATCTTCCTTAGGTTTTAAAAACCCTAGTCATGTTGTATCACACAAGTACATGGAAAAACAACTCTAGTACTAGCCTCCAAACTCTACATGTCCATCCTAGGGTTTGAGAGCTCGAACCCTAGGTCATCTTGCATCAATACAAGCATAAAGACCTGCATGGAACATCAAGGCAATAAACAAGTCTTCTTCTAAGAAAGGTATCACACCAAGCTCAAGACTCATCAAGTTGGGCTTGAGTCTCCATGATATTGCCCTAACCTCCATGCATCACACAAGAACAAGGATGCAATAGCATCCAAGGACTTATCTCTAGAATACAAATCATCACTTCCTCTAGGATCATGTTTTTCTTCAGGGTTTACATACATAGCACAAATCCTAGTGTCTCACAAGAGAAAACCCTAACATCCCACAAGAGAAAACTCTCCAAGAACATCCTAGACGTCTCTCTCTTCTTCATGTCTTCTCCTAGATTTTACATCATAAATGGTAGTGGCTTTCTCCCTACAAGACTTCTGCAAGGAAATTACAAAGATAGAAAAAATTACAATGCTAATGTATCATAGAAAAATCTCTCTCCTTCCTTTATGTACAATATGCGAGGGAGGCTAACATAAAAGGAGGACATTCCATACAAGTAACCAACAAGACAACCCCAAATGGAGATCTCTATGATACAAGGATGTACAAGTGTCATACTGGGGTTTATCCAACCCCCAAGATAAAATTCGCTCCAAGAAAGATTCCCCTAGGGCTCAAAGCCCCTCCTCCAAGATGGTGTTCTCTCCAATAGGCTCTTAGTCCAACACTACCTTGTCTGTGATGGTTTTCGAGGGTTCTAATGCAAGTCTTTCCTTCTATAAATGTGTGCCACTTCTCCTCTCATATACCCCAATGCTTCTCCATGTGTGCCACTATGATTATCATGCTCCAATGCTTCTCCTCAAGCTATGTGTCTAGGTCCACAAGCAACCTCCATGAAGTATGCTCCTCCACCCAAGGATGCTCAAGTCAAGTGTCCAACCTCCAAGGTGTATGTCATATGGTCCCATTCTCAAAGGGCTAAGTTCCCTCCTTGAACTACCTAGTGTTGCTCCTCCTAAGTAGGTACATCTTCTAATCAAGCAAATGACTCCCCCATTGTGTGCACCCAATAGGTTAGTCACCATGCTCATAAGGGTAACAACCTCCTAGGTAAGTGTGTCATGCTAGCAATCTAACCAAGGTCAAACATCCACCCACAGTTATCCATCCATATGTCCATGACAGTGTTAGCAACATTGCGATATTATCTCCAACATCGCAATATTATCATATTTTGGAGGGCCGACGATATTTTACAATATGTTAGTTTTGCCGACATTTTTTTATACTTTCCAATATTTTCCCCGATGTTTCCAATATTTTATTTTCCGAACCCTCATCGATATTTTCAATGACACGATGTTGGTAACACTGGTCCATGAAGCATCACCAAGGGGATAGGAGACTTAGCGCTCTACTAGCAAGGTGAAAACACTTTTGGAGTAACCCGAAAAGACAACAACAAGATGAGTGAAAACCCTAATCAATTTCCTTTCCAAAGATGATATAGAATCTTGAGCATGGAAATTGAGTAAAACATTATAGGTCCCTAATAATTCATCTTTCAGATTGAACATGAGAATATCCCGAATGAATTCAATCTAATTTGCAACAATAATGTGTTGCAACTCTCACTAGGTCATCCTGGAAATCCAAGTGAAGCACATGAACCTTGTCGCCTTACAAATTGAAACTTTCCACGTTTTTACGTGGTTGGTACTAGGTTACCAACAAGCTGAAATCTCAACTCTGTGAAAATAGAAATTTTCTTAAGGTGCAAATTTTGATGTTAACAACCAAGAAGGAAGATCCCAACCCCTTGCACTACATAAAAAACTCTAGCAAACCAATTTAGCAACATACTCCCAAGGAATTCACACAACATGGCCTTAGGACTTGAAGAAAGAAGTGGTGAGGGTGTCCACCCTAGCTGCACCACCAACTCAGTCATGGTCTCAATGGTTTCCTCCTCTTCTCTATTTAATCCTATAGCTACCCTCTCCACCATGAACCCCACCTATTTCACCTCCCATCTCCCACCTCTGAACAATGGTAAGCATGTAGTAACTCTCTCTCTTCCACTCTAGCCTAGGTAAGGATTCCCAACCTTCCCTTGCAATATAACTACCGACGTTCTCATTTGTGTGGATATAGACTTCTTCAAGGGCTTCTCGATGGAGATCAAATTGGTAGCTAAAGACTAAACCTGGACACAATCTCTTGGTTTGAGTACATTGCCTTCCATTATAGGACTTGTTTCAAAATAGGACACATTACAACCCACTTTGTCAAGAATGCAAAAGCACACCACCCCAAAAAATCTCAAAGGAAACCCACGTGATGGGATGGGGTAGTGAACAAACAACATCTAATCAATAAGGATCCCAAAGAGACTAGACCTAGCAAGACATCAAAATAATGGGCCTTGTTATCACAGGATTTGTACTTATGCCACCACTGTCACCTTAGTAGGAAATCCCCATGTTTTAGGGATGGATGAGGTCCAGCCTAGGGGAGGAGTCCCCAGTAACCTCAAGGGATAATATAGCAAGGATGTAGCCAAGTTTGGAAGACCCTCTCACTGGTTAGTTAATTCAAATGTCTATGTCCATGAGATTGAGGAAAAGAGAAGTGTTTCGGGTACCTGCTTGGAACAAGAACAATTGCAGCATATATATACACTGACTTCCAAGTACAAGTATGCAATATAACCTCAAAAGAAAATAGACAACATAAATATATGATGGCTGATGTAAAATTGCAGCAAGATGATGGTTTATAACAGCCAAAAGAGTTTTGTAACAACCACAAGAAATATGGATCAGAATTGCATGAAATCACAGTAGAAATTTAGCATTTATCCAATAGACTAAGTAGAACTTATCTCAAGCAATTTTTCAGAATGTTAGCTAGCAGTTAGAGTGGGTTATGCAGCAAATTACAGCAGTTAGGATGGCTGTAGCAAAGATTTGCAACAGCATCAACTAAATTAGTAGATTATGCTAAGCTAGGGTTAGGAAAAGTTAGTAGAAGGCTTAGACAATAAGTTTGAGAGTTTGTTTGATCAAATTCCTTCACAAGAGCAATGAAACTAGTGCCTTTAGGGCCTCAAGCTTCAAATATCAAAAGATGAATTTTGCTAGAGAGCAAGCTCTTTTGGGCCCTAGCGAATTCTTCTTCTTCCTTAGATTCTTGAAATATATAGCAACAAGTTTCTAGAACAAGACTCCTAAAGTGTTAACACTTTAGGGCTTTAGGAGCCTAATCTAGACTAGATTCTCTTAACAATTAAATAGGTGTAGTGATCTAGAGAGAGGAGGAAGCACCTTATGCTCCTCTTCTAGGGTTTTAAGCAAGCAATATCAAAATATTCAATATGAACAAGTAAAATTTACCATTAACATTTAATGCAAGAAATGAGATTGCAGATTTTACTTACTTCACCAAGAATAATCAAAGCACAAACCCTAGTTGCGGAAATTTCCACCCAAAACAAGCCAAGAGACATCCACAAGTTGTCCTCTAGGAGATAGCACATAAGTAAGAGAGCCAATGTTGCCCAAGAGGGGAAAAATTTCAGATATAATCCTCTCCTGTGAGGAAAGTTATGATAACATGAAATGGCAAGAGGCTTATTTATATGGAGCCTCTTGAACTAATTTGTCCACTTTAATTGTCAACACAAAAGTTTAAGAGGGCCGACCACCTCAATCATCCTTTAGTTTGACAAAATTAAATTATTTTGCATAAAGTAAAATCCTAAAGGGTGATGTCATCCCTATATAGCATGACGTTGAGCTCCAGGAAGGTGACATTGAGGCTACTTAGTGGAACCTTGGGCCTCCAAAGGCCAATAATCGTGCCACAAATGCCAAATTATCACGTCATAGCCCTATTCTACCAAGGTGTCACCATCAAACCCTAGTCCTCTCCATGGTGACGCCATGGTCTAGGTGGGTGACGTCCAAGCCTCCAAAGGCTAGGGATTAAGTGGGAAAAGGTGGGAACTCATCTCCTAGCCATGCTAGAGTACCTCCAAATGCAACAAACTCCTCCTTCAAGGTATAAATGATCATCACAAGGTTTCCCCAGATGTAGGGTCTCACATCCATCCTTGGGATCCAAATCCCTCATGAAGGTCCAATCAAAGTCATCTCTTCATGAATACTTGTCCACAAGGCAGGGTCCTGTAGAGACAAACAAATGCACCATGCAAGGTGTTGACCGCCTCTTCAACTAGGGGGTCAACTCCATGTACCATGAAGATATGCATCAATAGATGCAAACATGTCGAAGACTTTTTGGTTCTACAGGGCATTTTTTTCTCCAGCACACAATTTTGTAAGCGGGATTACCGCACCCCTACGCACATTTATAATGTAATAGGTCTACATGGATCATGTTAGGTCAGCTTTCTTAGGGTTTCTTCATTAGGAGAGTTCCTTTCGCCGAATGGTTTTTATCCTCAGGAGGTTAATGTGGCCTAACCAACCGAGTTAATCTCCCTTGAGTTTTTCACTCCCACCCAATAAATACTCCAAAGTGGTGAAAGGCGTTCTAGTGAAGCTATTCCTAGGTAGTTGGTGTTTAGGAATGTTGTAAATGACCATGTAAGACAGCACGTGAAATTTTGCGGAATTCCATCAGGTATAGCTAGGTTATTTTTTAAGGTTCTGAATTAATTAATTATGAGTATTTAATGTAAAACTTAGGTCCCAGGATTTCTGATAGGGGTATTTGTACTCAAAAGAAAGCTAATGAGACCCCCTACACCCGTGGACCAAGTTTCAACTCAGTCGGACAAGTTTTTCTAGGTTGTTTTTCCACTTTAGGAGTTTTTCGGAAAATGGTGGTTTTAATTGCCAAACCCAGAACATGGGAAAATGTAAAATTTGTAATATTTAGCCAAAAAAGGTGAAGTAAGTGGCAATAATTAAAGAGAGGGCCCCACCTAACCTTTATCTACCCTTTACCCACTCAATCAATTAAATTTTAATTTAATTCCCCTTTGCAAGGTACGGCCCCCTTTCCATTTAAATTTTTAAACTCACCTTTAATTAAAGAGTGGGTCCCTCCTTTCTTACTTACGCCCCTCCGCTCCACATCATCCAAAACATGTGGACTCTTCCCCACTCACCTCACGCACCTCACCTTCCTCACACATTTCCCCTTTGAAAACTCACATCCCCACTCCCACATAATTCGGAAACTCATTTTATGAATGGGGCGTGGGTCCCTCCTTCCTTGCTCACGTGCTCCCTTCCTCCACCAATCGCATACCATTTTGGAGTGTGGCCAGCACATCCTCAAACACACTCCTCCTCACACTCATGCGTCCCTCTCTAACTCACGCCTTCCACTCTTTGATCCACGCTTTCTCCCACGTAAAATTAGAAAGATCTCTTTTAATTGAAGCGTGGGCCATCCTCTCTTCCACTCACATGGAAATGGGGAGTGTGTTCAACACACTCTACCCACACGTCCCCACTTTCCCTCTTCATCCCTTACGCCCTTCCTCTTTGAGCTCACGACTTATCCTCAGATTAATGGAATGTCCAGCGTAGAGATGGAAACATCTCCATTGAAAGCAAGGAAACTCTTTCTTTATCCCATACGTGGGTCTTCTCTTGCCTATTTCTCTTAACCTTTCCTTGCTTTATCCTATCCAACTCACTCACTGACCTTTTCCCCTCACCCTAAAAGGTCACTCTTTCATTGGTTTGAGTTTCCTCATGAATTTAGATCTTGACATTTGTCAATGATCTGAGAAGGGTCTCCTTAGTTTCTTTTTCTATTTAAGAAACCTCTCCCTCACTCTTTATTCACCTTTCATTATTGCACTGTTATGCTACTCTTTTCTCACCATCTGATTCTCTTCCTCTCTCATCATTATTGTCACTTTTCTTCATTGGTGTTGCTCTTAAAGAACTTGTAGCAATTAGTTGCTACAACTTCTTCCATTTGGGTAATAAAAGGAAATGCTTTGGAGGATACACAGATCTCAAGATTTGTCTGGGCTCTTTGCATGCATATGAGGTGAAATCGTTTTGTTTTAAATATTTGTGTGATTATAGGTAGATTGTTGGGTAAAGTAGTTTACTTAACTAAGTTTAGTGATTGTATAATTGTTAGCTTATTTGATTTGCATTTACTAATGATTGAAAGTAGTTTTGATTATTAATATATGCCATCATTATCTATCTTCGTCTCACATTTTGTTTAAGCTTTGCAAGACACTTCAAGGAAAGGATATTGGGATAAGTCCAAGCACGGATTTACCCTTACTTCTCACTTACACTCCAAATTATTTCTGATATTGTTCACCTTCTCTCATTCTTCATTTTGGTAGGTAACATGCTTAGATAGGTCATCTAAAATCATATAATTTTCTGGTTTACATATGTAAGAAATTTCTGCCTAAAAACAGAAATTTCATTGACCTTTTGAGTGTGTTGCAGTTCAAATCAGCAAGCAATAGCTTGCTGATTTTTGCAGGTTCTTACCAGGACAAGAGGGCATGTTGCCCAAATCACGCGCACAACACACCCTCCAAACAACTCCTCTCACTGGGTAACGTTTTCTTCTTCCCGATCTACTCTAAAATACTATAAACGCAAGCCCGAAGGAATTGTACCCAAGCGGCTTGCTTTTCTTTCAGTCTTTACTTTGCAAGCTTAGCTAGATTAGTCGTGATTTCTACATGCATGCTTAACTTAAAATAATCTAGAGTAGATCTCATAACACATGCTAACTTAGAGCCCGTGGTGGCTTAGATTAGATCATTATTTTCCATGGCATGCAAGTTTCAGTTTATTTAATCTCTATATTACACATGCGCATGCTAACACTGGTTTCATAAAGGCATAAAGTAATCATCTTTTACAATTCCGCAAGTTACCTTCATTTCTTACACTTCACATGAGCAATCAAATAAACTAAGAACTCAATCATTAAATCCGGTTTGGGTCCCCAAGGCCTTTTCCAGAAACTAAAATTTAACTTGCGATCCATTGTCTAAACGCTTCATCCTTCTTATCTTTCAATTTTCAGTATTTTGGCAATTTCTTGTTGAGCAAGCTACAAGCACTCAATAACACTTCGCAATATTTAGCTCATAGGTCTAAAATTTATTAATTAGACTTAATAGGACACGTTAACTCATCAT
>JZKD02S2236324.1:9046-21243 GCA_000966675.3 Picea glauca
AATCCTTTGCATTTAAATCAGATGGAAACTCATTACAGAGACCTTTCTGCAAGATTTACAACATTTTCTAGTGTCTCTGGGTCTTATAGGACTTCCTCAAATTGCTTTTGAAAACCAAAGACATTCTTTACAGTCCTTCAAAGTGAAGTGTGACATAGTTTCCTAAAGATTCAAACATTCTCAACACCAACTGTTACAAAACCATTATGAATTCAGTAAGGCACAATGTTGTCATTACAAGTAGTAGATCTTTGATGGAGGATTCAAAATGACAAATGGTTTGTATTTTCAGACTCCTCATGACTTGTACATCACTTTGGACTATCCGGAGGCAAATTTTGGTCAAATCTAGCATGCATGAAGAGAAAAGCACCACTTGAAATTGACCTTTCTGCCACATTTTGGAGCAGGAAGCTAGGCTTTCTGAGTACATTTGGGAGAAGATGAGTTTGAAGGGCCAGATCATGTCAATTTTGTTTCTTAAGCATTTCATCAATTAGTAGACATCCCCAACTTTATAGAACACTTTTTAGATCTATATTTGGACCTCGAGAAGGCCTCCAAAACTCCATTTTTCCTAGCACGCTACGTTTTCTATCAGTTTCACTATGCTTTGTCCTGGAATTGGTTTTTTCAACAATTTTTTGCCAAAATCGACATCTATGAAGTAAAATGTTACTTTTTGATGTGGTAATGATGTAATAGGGTGTAAGTCAGTCAATTATAGTGATTTTTAGGTAGACTCATGCTTGGACATCAATTTTTGGTCAAATGTATTGGTTGAGGAAAAATGGGGATTGGTTGTAACCTCCCTAGATATATCGCACTACCTCCTAAAACATGAAAACTTTAACACTCTACCATAATTATAATCTAATTCATGTATTCGTAGTTTACTTACCATTATATCATGGATGTATGCTACTCTCTTCCCTCATTAATATATCATTCCATGTTTTCCCTATGAAACTACAATAAATTTATATATAATTTCCTGTATATATTCATTTTTTTAATTGAATCATAATCCATGTGTTTCCACATGTTTCCTAGTCTTTTTCCTCACAATCCAAGTGTCTTAGGTTTTATCCCTAGGAGTACCAAGGAAACATGGAGGAGGAAATGAGGACCATGGGTGATGTGGTGATAAAAAGGAGCTGCCTACTGGGTCCACTCGAAGATTGGCCCCGGGCCATTTGTAGGGTTGGTCGGTTCTTGGCTTGTTATCATGTCGCTCGGTAGAACATGGGTGGTAAGTGTAGTGAAATATCATCTTGGGAGGCGCTTTGAAAGAGCACTCTTCTCCACTTTTCATGGAGTTTGGGCGATTGTTGTGGCTCCCTTACAGGGCTTTGCATTTGTATTCCTTGGGAAAATTCTTGGTAACACATGAGTTTTGTTGTGGGCTCTTTAGATGGTTGCGGGATATAGTATATATAGGTTGGCTTTGATTCATTGATATCCTTTGTGGATGATGTGATTTCTTATGGTTTTCGTTTTTCAATTCTTGTTGTGTTGTTCGCTCAATGAAGCCAATGTGATGTATTGTGTTTTATTTGTTGTCAGTGGAGGTTTTCCATTCATGCGAAAGGTGGTGCGGGAAACAAGATGGTTGTTGGGTCTGCCTGAAGATTGGCCTTGGGTCATTTGTAGGGTGGTCAACATTCAGTACGTGGGTGACAGTGAGGTCAAGTGCCTACATCACTTGTGTTATTCATCATGCATCTGGTGGAGGTATGTCCACTTCTATATTTATGATTGATGACACATGCATTGGTGGCAGATTACTGATGGAGGGAATCATTGGAACATGGTAGTTCAGATGGGGGATTTTCCATGGATGACTTTCATACTCTTAGAGAGAGAGACTGTCTATGATGAGGGTCGACTACCAGCAGTTGTTGACGAATAGGGACTACATGTTGGGGATTGGCGAGATGTATTACGGGGCTCTGAGGGAGAAGGAATTGGAGGTGGACATACTCACTCAATAACATTTACCGTCACCCTTTTGAACCTCTTTAATTCTTTTCCCAACTCTAATGTTTTCTGACATTCTTCCCCATAGACTTATACTGGAACAAATACCTGTTTTTTGTTCACCGAGAAGACCCACAAACCCTTTTTGAAGCGTCGTTATTATAGCAAACTTGTTGCAACATTCGTCAAATGAAACATATTTATAGATTTTATCACGTCGCAATTCCGACGTTATATAAACCTAAGTGACCGTTAGTATTTTGACTTGGTCAACATACTAAGGTGACCGTTTGAGGGGGGAAACCTAGTTTCCACAACGTCGCAATTGAAACAACAATCTTCACAAATGTGGCAAGAGAGACGTTTATGCCATTAACGTGGAAATAGAGCCAACTAGGTGGAAAACGTGGCAAGAGCGACGAAAATGTGGCAAGAGAGACGTCAACGTGGCAAGAAAGACGTCAACACGGCAAGACTGACATTATCAGGCAAGATGATTTTTTTTTAAATTTCCTCTATTTTGTGACAATATGGACAATTTTGTCCATAACGCCGCAAATAGAACATCAGAATTTTTACAATATGTACTAGTGTTAGTACCAAATACTAAAAATAAAAAACATAAACACAAACATTTTCAAAAATATACGATATTTAACTTTACACATGATACCTGTGATGCTGGTGACTTGTCCATACTAGATGGACAATCCTTGGCATCGCCTAGTGCCAAATCTTGTAGAAACAAGAGAACATATAAAAAATTTGAGGATGTCATAAAATAAAGAAATGACTATGATGAATCTATCAAATGTGATACATACCTGTGTGTACAGTGTACCCAATGAACATGTTTCCTCTATTGTTGCATCAATGGTGGGGCTAGGCACTGATGCATCCATAGGCATAGAGGTTCTACTGCTGGGACACAATAACTCCAAAACAACATACAATCAAATAACTGTATAAATACACAAAATACAAAATAAATATATAAGGATGAAGAACAAAAAAAAGGGTTAAGATACTAACCTCCTCCATGAAGCTATGTTGTCTAGTGGGCTCTATAGGCCCATTAAATGTCCTCTCGCAGCTGGAGAATCTGTGAGGTTCACTTGGAATAATTTTATGTACATGTTCCCTCTCCTCATTTTACTCTCCTGTGCATGCTCACACTCCAAGCCCCCTATCAATGTCACTGGCATGCACCTCTAGTCGAGATAGTGAAACAAAGCTACTATGTTGCACTAGGCTACGAGTCAATGAGGAGATGGCTATTTGTACCTATTGCAAGTTATTTGAAACAAAAGGATGTTGGGTAGGGGGGTCAGGCCTTAGCCACCTAACTCGGGGTCGCTCCTAGTTGCTCTTGATCATTTTTCAGTGCATGTCCCCGACAAGGTCTAAGTATAGCAAGTTGGGTCTCGAGCTTGTCTCTCCAGAGGAAAATCATTCTCACACACCCAAGAAACTCTTAATGGAAAAAGAAAAGAAAAATGATGCAGAAAACGATCCTATCAGTCTGTTGCTTGAGCAAGCTCTCACGTGACAGAGGGACGAAATGATAGATAATTTTTCCCACATATTTCAATGTTTTTCGATAGCAATAGGCACATATTCATCAAACAACCACTTTGGAGGTACCTCGCCTTTCAAGGTACAAGTTAATTTTGATATTCCTATATTTGAATGAAAGATAGATGCGGAAGTGCTAGACAAATGGTTAAATTTGCTAGAAGATTATTTCTCTGTCCACAATTTTTTCGAAAAAGAAAAGATCACCTTCGCACTCCTTAAAGCTCTCCCTCATGTCAAACATTGGTGGGAAACTTACTAGGAGAAAATTTCCATAGAGGAGTCTGGAATATATGGGGCCGAGCCCACTTGGGATTTTTTTGTGGATGCAGTAAAGGAACAATATTACCCTGTTGGAAACTATGAGGACCAGTACATGAGATAGACCACACTGCAGCAAGAGAGGGGCCAAGAAGTTCCAGAGTTCACCAATACCTTCCATACCTTGCACACCAAGATGGGTATCAAAGACTCCAAACGACATTTGGTTCTGCAATACCATGGGGCTCTACATAGATACATCTAGACTGAAATGGATTTTCTGGACATCTCATCACTCGGTGGTGCTTATTGATATGTTGTTAAAATCAAGAAGAAATTTAAGCACCAGAACAAATCGGAGTTTGGGTCTGCAAATCCACAACAACCAAAGTATGAAAAAGATGGACTTAACAAACAGTCTCCTGAAAACCAATCCAAGACACAAGAAAAGAAGGTTCACGGGAAGACAAAGAAGGACACTGGAAAATGGTGCGATTTCACAAAATCCCCTGGCACAACACTGATGAATGTCACTCAAAATAGTCATTGGTGGTTGAGATCAAAGACAAGGAACCGAACCCTGATTCAGAATCTGATTCTAAAAATATTGGTAAGGGATAGATCATTCATGCATACCCCATTGCTATTGTCGCGACTGTAGAAATTCAACCTAAAGAACCAACGGATCCTGAAGAGGGGGAGTGCCTTTTTCATTCACGGATGCGGTTGAAGGGGACCCCAAGGTCGTAACTTTTTCATACGATGTAGGCTTCTCTTGATCGTTTTTAAGTGCATGTCCCCGACAAGGTCTGAGTATAGAAAGTTGGGTCTCGATCTTATCTATCTGGAGGAAAATCTCTCTCACACACCCTGTTAGAAATACAAGACCGTGGAGCAGTAAAATAAAACAAATGAAGAAAAAAAACACAGAAGACACACAATACAAGAGAGACACAGATTTACGTGGTTCACCTAGTGTGGGCTACGTCCACCAGAGAAATTGCCAGGTCCTTCCTTTATTATTATCCAGCAAATGAAGGGATACAACCTACAGCAAAATCGGTTGTAACTTCCTCTTCTTTCTCTCATAGTCTCCTCTCTCAGAATACAATATTCACCATCAACCATAGCTGAGATACATTTCCCTCATAAAAGAGGGTTGCCTTCTAGGGAAAAAAACCCTAACATAATCTCTACCGTTAGATCTACGATCTTATAATGAACGGTCCAGATTTAAAATGAAATTACAATATACTTTTACAAGGCAAGTTTTTCTTCGGGGGCTTCGCCCCTGAACCCCCGCTGGGGGCCCGCTTTCCCCCAGACCCCCCAGCCGGGGGGATAGCCCCCACAAACCCCGCAGAGGGGGTACCCCCCCTCTGTACTCCCCCGCGTGGAAGAGTGTACATACTTCTGGGGTGTAAATACTTCACGGGGTATAAACACAGCTAAAAGTAAAAGACCTCTAAATCAGGAAGATAATTAGGCTCCACAACCAACACACCCAAGAAACCCTCAATGGTGGAAGAAAATAAAAACAATGGAGAAGACGATTCTATCAGTCTATTGCTTGAGAAATCTCTCACGCGAAAGAGGGACGAAATGATGGAGAATTTTTCCCACATCCTTCAATGCCTGCCGATAGCAACAAATGCATCTTCATCAAACGACCACTTTGGAGGCACCTCACCTTTCAAGGTATAAGTTAATTTTGATATTACTGTATTTGAAGGACATATAGATGCAGAAGCCCTAGACAAATGGTTAAATATGATAGAAGGTTAGTTCTTTGTCAACAATTTTTCCGACAAAGAAAATATCACCTTCACACTCCTTAAATCTATCCCTCATGTCAAACATTGGTGGGAAACTTACTGGGAGCAAAGTTCCATAGAGGAGTCTAGAATATACGGGGTCGAGCCCACTTGGTATTTTTTTGTGGATGCAGTAAAGGAAAAATATTACCATGTTGGCAACTATGAGGACTAGTACATGAGATGGACCACAGTGCGGCAAGAGAGGGGCCAAGTAGTTCCGGAGTTTACCAATACCTTTCATACCTTGCACACCAAGCTAGGTATCAAAGACTTTGAACGACATTTGGTTATGAAATACTGTGGGGCTCTACACAGATACATCTAGACTGAAATGGATTTTCTGGACATCTCATCACTTGGTGATGCTTATCGATATGTTGTTAAAATCGAGCAGAAATTTAAGAACCAAAACAAACAGGAGTTCGGGTCTGCAAGTCCGCAACAACCAAAGTATGGCAAAGACGGCCTTAACAAACAGTCTCCTGAAAACCAATCCAAGACATGGGGAAAGAAGGGTCACGAGAAGACAAAGAAGGACACCGAAAAATGGTACGATTTCCACAAAATCCCCTGGCACAACACTGATGAATGTCGCTCAAAACAGTCATTGGTGGCCGAGATCAAAGACAAGGAGTTGAACCCTGATTCAGAATCTGATTCTGAAAATACTGGTAAAGGATAGATCATTGATGTAGACCCCACTGCTAGTGTCACGACTGCAACAATTCAACCAGAAGAAGCAACAGATCTTGAAGAGGGGGAGCTCCTTTTTCATTCACGGATGTGGGTAAAGGGGATCCTAGGGTCATAACTTTTGCATACAATGTAGGCTGCTCTTGATCATTTTTCAGTGCATGTCCCTGACAAGGTCCAAGTATAGAAATTTGGGTATCGATCTTGTCTCTCTAGAGGACAATCGCTCTCGCACACCCAAGAAACCCTCAATGGGAGAATAAAAGAAAAACAATGGAGCAGGCGATCCTATCAATTTGTTACTTGAGCAAGATCTCACACAACAAAGGGATGAAATGATGGAGAATTTTTCCACATCTTTTAACGCCTACCTATAGTAACAGGTGCATCTTCATCAAACGACCACTTTGGAGGCACCTCACCTTTCAAGGTACAAGTTAATTTTGATATTCTTGTATTTGAAGGACAGATAGATGTAGAAGCCCTAGACAAATGGTTCAATCTGCTAGAAGGTTATTTCTCTGTCCACAATTTTTTTGACAGAGAAAAGATCACCTTCACACTCCTTAAGGCTCTCCCTCATGTCAAACATTGGTGGGAAACTTACTGGGAGAAAAGTTCCATAGAAGAGTCTAGAATATATGGGGTCGAGCCCACTTGGGATTTTTTTGTGGATGTGGTAAAGGAACAATATTACCCTATTGGAAACTATGAGGACTAGTACATGAGATGGACCAAACTACAGCAAGAGAGGGGCCAAGCAGTTCTGGAGTTCACCAATACCTTCCATACCTTGTGCACCAAGATGGGTATCAAATACTACGGATGACATTTGGTTCTGAAATACCATGGGGCTCTACACAAATACATCCAGACTTAAATGGATTTTCTAGACATCTCATCACTTGATGTTTCTTATCGATATGTTGTTAAAATCGAGCATAAATTTAAGAACTAGAACAAACGGGAGTTCGGGTGTTCAAATCCACAACAACTAAAGTATGACAAAGACGACCTTAACAAACAGTCTCTCGAAAACTAGTCCAAGACATAGGAAAAGAAGGGTCACAGGAAGACAAAGAAGGACAACGGAAAATGGTGCGATTTCCACAAAATCCCCTAGCACAACATCGATGAATGTCACTCAAAACAGTCATTGGTGGCTGATATCAAAGATAAGGAGCCCAACCATGATCCAGAATCTGATTCTAAAAATACTGGTAAAGGACAGATCATTGACGCAAACCCCACTGCTATTGTCGCGACTGCAACAATTCAACCAAAAGAACCAACAAATCCTAAAGAGGGGGAGCACCTTTTTCATTCACAGATGTGGGTGAAGGGGGCCTCGCTGCATTTTATTGTTCATAGCGGAAGCCATAAGAACCTCATCTCGACAAATTTCATCAAAAAGTTGTGATTGTTGACAACACCACACCCACAGCCATACAACATCGGGTGGCTTCGCCAAGGACGATATCTCTGTGTCAACCAATAATGTCAATTGTCATATGACATCCAGCCCTTCAAGGATGAGGTATTATGTGATGTTTCCCCACTGGATGTCTATGATGTTCTCTTGGGCCAGCCATATATGTGGAAGAGCCATGTTGTTTATGAGTCTCGACCCTGCAATGTCATTGTTTTTATGGGGGGTCATCTCTACAGAATACTAGAGGTGGTTCCAACTACTGTTCCACCTAAAAAGTTCTGCAAGGTAGTATCTCATACTGCAAAATTTAGCTTCTTCACAATCTGTTCAAAAGGAGAACAGAAGGACACTGCAACCACTACAACCTCGACCCAAGCACCTTTTATCCAATAGAAGAAGGTTAAAAAGGTTGCAAAAAAATGCAAAGATTCCTTCTACACACCGTCCTATCATGTAGCTCGACTTTTTGAATAGCCTCAACCTCAACAAGTTCGAGACAGACTTCCACAAACTGAGCAGCGCGATGTCTCTAGCAAGGCAAGCAACTCACCAAGATGCAGATTCAACAAACACTTTTCCCTCTCCCTCGGGGACTCAACGCAATGGATACCATTGATTCCTAAGGAGGGAGGATTGATCTAGGTGGATATCGGTGGCCACCCACCTTTTCCAACTGGCTCAAAACAATTTTCTGACAATTTTGGCAATTTATTATTTTTAGCAGTTTTTACTTTCTGGGCCATTTTGAGGGCCCAAATGAAGGTTTTTAGGGACAGAACTTCTCAATGATATTTGAAGGCATTATTGAGCCCCCAAAATGAATCTCTTCGACGATACCTTTCCAACGGGCTATCATACACCTAAAACAAAGATCGTATGCAAAAGTTAGGACCTCGGGAAGTTGATGTACCAACTTACCCAAACGGGTCCCACATGACTTTTGGCACTTCATCTCCTAGGGTTAGGTTTTTGGATGTCTAGGGTTTTTGGCATTCCGGTTTATTGTAAAAAGGCCTTAAAAGCCTCATTGTAATCATCTTCTTGTGAATGCGAGCAGCCGTCACGTCTCTTCTCAGAGATAAGATGCCACCATTCTAGCGAGTCTTTCACTATGTATTTTTACAGTCTCTGTACATTTATTTCATTAATATAAATCCTATATTACTGTATCTCTGTGTTTATGCTTGCATCTCTGATACATTTCTGTTATATTATTGGATATCCACGATATCTCTGTGCATATAACATAAATGTATCAGAGATGCAACCATAAACATAAAGATACAATAATACACAATTTCTATTAATGAAATAAATGTACAGAGACTGTAAAAATACAGAGTGAAAGACTCGCTAGAATAGTGGAAACATATCTCTGAGAAGAGATGTGACGGCTACTCGCATTTGCAAGAAGATGATTACAATGAGGCTCTAAAGTCATTTTTACAATAAACTAGAATTCCAAAAACCCTAGACATCCAAAAACCTAACCCTAGGAGATGAAGCGCCAAAAGTCATGTGGGCCCTATTTGGGTAAGTTGATACATCAACTTCCCGGGGTCATAACTTTTGCATACGATCTTCGTTTTAGGCGTATGATAGCCCGTTGGAAAGGTATTTTAAAGGAGATTCATTTTGATGGCTCAATCATGAATTTTTCTATCACTGAGAATATCTATCCAAAAAACCTTCATTTGGGCCCTAAAAATGGCCCCGGAAATAAAAACTGCTAAAAATAGTAAATTGCCAAAATTTCCATAAAACTGTTTTGAGCCAGTTGGAAAAGGTGGGTGGCCACCGATATCCACCTGGATCACTCTGATATTAGTTGTTGGAGCAGGTGAAGGTAAATGCAACTTCCTCCCCCTCTTGGTTGTGGTTTTGGTAGATGAAGGGACTTCTTCCAATTTAGATGCAAGAGGAGGTGAAAAATCTCTCTGTGGGGAGTGATGAATGCCCCTGTCTTCTTCTTCAATTTCTTTAGGGGTTTATTTATCTTGAGTAGTGGGTTTTATTTTTCTCTTCCTGCTTGTTCTTTCTAGGGAAACACTACTAGATGAAAAAGGGATCTGCATCCTAGATCGAGGGGTATATGTTATATCTAGCTGCATGTGGGAAAAGACAATGAATTGTTCCCAAGAAATGTTCCTTTTCTTCAACTCTTCCATCACCAACATCCTGATCAACCAGAGTGGAAAAAACTAGTGTCCACAGCCTTGGACTTGGCTTGGACTTGGCTTGGACTCTATCAGACATCTTTCCCATACTCAACAAATAAAAATGGATATTCATTGAATCCTTACCAGTGAAATGTAGCAAGAGTCTTATATGATACTGGTATATCATTTTAAATCTTCCCTCACATGTAAAATGTCTTTGGATGATCTTCAACATTTTATCAAAGCCTTCAACTAGGTGGCTCCTAAGCACTCCCTTAGACAAGTTGTCTTTCTGATAGTCTGGTTTGAGGAAATCCTTGGAAAAGGTAGCATTGAGGATCATGTATTTGAACCACCTCTCACCAGTGTTAGGTATCTCATTGGTTGTTGCAATAGAGGCCTCAGATACCTCAAACTCAAGGTTTCCCACCTTGGTCTTAATGCCATCAAAGTGCAATGCAAACTACCTTCCTACTTCAGGGTGTCCCCTGTGCATGTTTTGACAAAAAGAGAGGCAACCAACCCTTTGGAAAATGTCCCTGACAATGGGATCAACATCAAACAGGTGCATGTCAGAAGGTTCAGTCCTGACTACACTCCCTCCCTTGTGAGACTTCTTCCTTTGAGGTGTATCCATGGATATAAACAAGGGATCAAAGGTTGTAATTCTATGAGGGGTAAATGAACAAAATAAAGGCAAATATCTATGAGATTTGACAGTGACTAATGGTTACTCTTTCAAGGATTTTCCTCCAACTCACTTTTGAATTAACAATAGAATGGTCTGATGGTTTTTCCTTTAAAAAACGAGAGAAATAAACTCTGAGGAAAGGTATACAGGGGTGCAATGTTTAGTTTTATGCCACCATACAATGGTTATCAAAGCTTTAAAAGGTAGGGGCTGCTATCCTCCTCACTGCCAGCAGACTTTAAGTTAAAAATGTAGGATGACACAGTGAATAAAAGAGGATAATGAATGGATCTTGTGAATACAGAAGATGGCACTGATAAATCCAAGGAAAATGATAGGGGACCCGTAGCGTAGTTTTGGCAACGATTTATGTAGCGCAGTGTGGAAACAAGAGCCAAGTGAATGAATGGGCATTCAAGATTCTGAAGTAAAATGGCTTGAACTTATTATAGGAAAAAATTCAGTTGGAAAATAACTATGGATTCTGTGGAAGAAGAGTTACATATGAAAATAAGTGAGAGAAGATGCAACCTGCAATGCCAAGCACTACCAAAAGATAAGGCAGGGGTATCTTAACACTTTTCCATGCATCTGAAAAGGCTCACGAACTACCTAGAGGTTATGGCTAATGATGGAAGATCTGCAACAAGCTATGGAACTGTTACATCCACCTCAGCCTCCAATTCATCTCTAACTATCGATCCTATAGAACAATCTGTAGCTTTGTCTGAAGTGGTGATTTCAACAGCGCCGAGCTTAGGAGGAAAAATTCAAATTGATAAATAGTTAGAAAGCTCATAAATGACCAAATCTCAATATTCCTTTTGAATACAAGGGCGCTGAAAACAATGGAAGACATGACAACAACTGATGATGGTGAATTATGGTAAAGGAGCATAGGACAAAGGTGCTCTACGGAAAAGCCTAGTGAGTTGGCAACGCCTTTTTCAAAGTTTGATTGGACCCCCTTAACGAACATAGGGACAACATGGAAAAGACAAGGAGCATGAGTGGATGGAGTGACTTGTCAGATCGTTAGGATCATGGGGTCGATAATGCTTGGTGTTAAGTCAAAAGATGAGTCAAAGACATAAACCATAAAATGAACCTAGGCTAAAATCACATGCGTGGGCCAAACATGTGAGCCAAAACCCAAGTCTTTATTTTTTTAGACTAACCTAAGAGAATCACAAAGAGAAAAATAAAAAAAAACCTAAAGACTAAGGGATAAAAATTAAAACCTAAGGGATAAAAGACCCATGACAACTTCATGTGATAACATGGTCAATGGTAGTTCATGTCCATTTCTAGGATCCCTAAAAATAGACAATATTTGTTGTTTTGAAATTCTTAGTTCTTTGATTTGGTTTCTGTCGAAACCAGTGCTATAATACTTGTACATTCTTGCCCTATAGCTAGAAATAAATTTCAATTTCCCTTGGGCACTTGGAAGGGACTGGACAATGATGTCCAAAGAAGTGGCCAATGAGACTATGCTAAGTTCTCTAGTCTCCCTTAATTGCTCCTCAAGGTTTCTTAATATCACCAACCCCTCATCAATTTCATTGTTTATATTCTGTGGTGGTGGA
>JZKD02S2236335.1:9675-45645 GCA_000966675.3 Picea glauca
CAAATTTACCACTTACTACACTACATAAGGCATTTATATCATAATGTTCCATATACCCCACAACAAAATGGTGTTGTTGAGAGAAAAAAACACACATTAAAGGAAATGGCAAATTGTATGATCCAATCTAAGGGATTAAGTCTTCATTTTTAGGTGGAAGAAATTATTTTTGCAAGTTACATTGTCAATCACACTCCCACAAAGGCTTTAAAAAATATAACACCAGAAGAAGCATGGAGTAAAATTAAGCCAGATGTAAGCCACTTCCCTGTGCTTGGTAATGAAGCATGGGCTCACATTCCTGGTGAAAAAAGGAAAGCATTGCAACCTAAAAGTGAGAAGTGCATTTTCATTGGATATTCTAAAGATGTAGAAGGTTATCGACTTCTTCAACCTCATTCCAATGAAATTGGTGTTAGTAGAGATGTTCAGAGTTAATTAAGATCAACTTGGTGTAATGTGTTTTTAAGTAAAGTGTGTTTATTTAGTGTGTTTCATTGATATGCATTAGTATACATTTGTAGTTTTGTAATTCGACGATCACAATATGTTCTAGACATAAAGTGATTTAACACTTCATATTCTCCTCGATACTAACTGCTATATTGATATGTGGCTTAACACCTGATTAGTCCATGATCTCTATTTATGAGCATGGAGGGTCATTTGTTAATGATCCACTGTGAAAATCTCACATGTAAATAAATAAATAAATGTTTTGCATTAATATATTGCCTCAAGTGGCCCCACTTTTCCCTCTTTGAGGGTTTTAACCAGGTAATATACAAGCGTACTGATTTTTTTATCTATTTGTGTGAGTGGTTACTTAAGGTGTTTGACCTATGTGGAAATACCTTGTTTGTTGGAAAAAGATTAGGTAGCGCTAATAAAAGGAATTGATAAGGGGAGGAACAATTTTGAACCTTTCTTTATTTTCCCTATTCCATGGTTTCTTTTGGGAATAAGCTTCTTATTATGCTTTTCTTATTATGATGAGGCTAATGCATATACATTTAGCATTGCAGGAGAACCATTAACACCATTCGATTTGGTTATATTTGGTTAAGTAGTTGTGCATGAGGGTATCAATTTTGCTACAATCGCACAGGTTTTGCACTTGGCCCCAACAATTATTGTGTGCATTAATGCACAAACACAAGCACTAGCATGTCACTTGGCAGACTTAAACTCTAATGAGACTATATTAGTTACTCGTCTTCACTTAACCAAGAAGTCATCATTAGCTATTCCATAAAACTTATATATTAGTCTTTGTTTTTTTTCATCATCTTTAATATCATCATATATGTAAAGAATTGTCCTATAAATTTGCATAGATGGCAAGTTTGTCTATGGATGGTTGAAAGGGGAAACAAGGTTTGAATTGGAGAAGACCCTTGGATAGAGTACCAAGAAATTGTAGATTTTTAGGTTATGTTTTGGAAGTATTGCATGATTTAGTTATTTACAATTTGGAGTATGCAAACTACAATACTATGACAGATGATTGGAGGCAAGGATGGAAATTATCAAGGGATTTAAATATGAATAGTGATCTAAATGAAAAATGGGCTCAATTCACCAATAAGCTAAAACATGGTGTCATAAAACTATTGGATAAAGTAGATGAATTAAAATGGTCAAAAAATAAAGGTTCGAGAAATTATCACTACAAGAAAACACCTTCTAGTGGAGTTTTTTGTTAAAACTACCCCCAAAAATTATCCCTTGTCCATTTATAGCAAAGGTTGCTAGTGGAAGCGGGCGGTTATAGGTTTTAATAGAGGCTTTTAATCTGTGTGCTTAAATAGTATAAAGCACACTGGTGTGCTCATAACTATGGCGCGCCGTTGCATTAAATACCCATGTGCATTAAAGATCATTATAATTGATCCATGATTTTAAAAATCAATTATTTAAATTTTAAACACACTCTAATAAGTGCATCTACAAGTTACAGGTGCACCTATGTGTCACTATATACAATACACCAAATAAGGTTTAGACATTTTGCTAAACAATATTGGTTTTTATTTAAAAATTTGCAAAAACATATATATGTGCTCCCATAGCAGAAGCACCAATGCACTCCTTATATAAGCACATCGGATAACGTTTTATTATTTTTCCATAATACATTATGGTGCGTCGTTAGACTATAAGCGCACCGATGCATCTATATGTAAGCAACACTAAATTAGGTCTAGATAATTTGCTATAAAATACAAGTTTTTATTTTATACAATTTCACATACTAGTTGGTGCGCCTAATAGCTCAAACACGCATTGGTGCATCCCATGAAATGGTGCACCATATACAATTTTTAAAAAAATTGAACAGTGCACCACTAACATTTAATATCTACAATTCATTAGATAAGGTTTAGATATTTTGTTATGCAATATTGGTTTTTACTTAAAAAATGTTATTAGCGCACTCCCATAGAAGGAGCATCGATGCATTCGTTATATAGGCACATTAGACAAAGTTTCGTTTTTTTATAACAACCATTACGATGTGTTGTAAGACTATAAGCACACAAATGTGTCTATATGTAAGAAACACAAGTAGGTTTAGAAATTTTGTCATAAAATAGAGGTTTTGTTTAAAAAATGAAAAGATTAACTAGTGTGATTAATAACCAAGGCAACCCATGAGGGTGGAGTGCTATTGACTAGTGGTAATTGAATACATGTGGAGTTGGTAGAAGTTGTTTGTTGAGATAGAAAAGAAGCCCCAAAGGCATACTCAAGGGTGGGAATCGAGAAATGTGATATACACAAAGGGAGTATCTACATGCTAGTGTGAATAAGTATACTTGAAGGGATGGGGTGAAAGGTCATGTTGTGTGTAGAAAGGAGAAAAAATGGCCTTCCAATGAATACCTGCACATATGAAACTGAGTACCTGATGTGAAAGTACCAACAATGAGAACTCCATCAGTGTAAATGGAGTAAAAAATGGAGCCAGTGAGCTCACATACCTATCTGTTGAACTCTAGTGGGGGGAATGGCCACGAAATGAGGATTTTGGTGAAAACAAATAGACCACATGTCGTCGGAGGTTGCGATACTAGGATTCCAATGATGAAAATGTCATGGAAAATAGAGCTTCTCAACTCCTGCATAGACCTTGGGAAGTTGGTGGATGGGCCATATAAAAGGCGTTGGGGTGCACAAGGACACCTCATTCCTACTTGTCTAAGTTGTCAATGAGCTTGGGTATCCCACATGTTTCCCAAGTTTCTATGCATGCATCATTTACTCGATTCACATTTTGAGAGAGCTAGGTAAGAGGTCTTGACTTCACCTTTAATTTTATCTAATTAATTTTGGGATTTGAGGGATCATGGGCCCATACAAAGCCTTTCCAGATACATCATACAAGTGTCATGGATTTCAAGTGAATAACCACATAGCACTTGTGTGACTATTCACTGGGGAGTTACATATATCATGGGATAAAAAAATTCAACTATGTAATTGTTTGCACAATTGTTTCTTGATAGGTAGAACAAGTCTCACACATGTTAAGTGAATAATCGCAAGGATGTGTCTTGTGATTGTTCAATGGACAATCACAAGACTTATGTGCAAAAGTGGGTTATAGTCACGCAAATCCCATGAATTTTTAGAGGACAATTGTATAGATTACTTGTGTGATTGTTCAATGGATAATCACACAACTTTCACAAATGTTTAAGGAAAATCCACTCAATTTGTGCACAATTTGAAATGGAAAGTTATGAAAAATGACAAGTGTTTTATTTTTATTTTTGTACACACTTACCGAGCTTGTAGCCATGCTAGTGCATTAGCATGAGTGGGACTATGATGACCTACGTGTAGAGGTAGAGGTTGACCCTATAGCTAGACTTGAGTTAGTCAACTACGACTTGTTTAAGTATGTTATAGCCTCTAGAATGTCCTCGTCTAAGTTAAATATGTGGGAAGAGGAGGTGATGGACTTCTGAGAGGCATGAGTTGGTTGGATTGGATTTGGATGTCATAAATATCACATGTGTGTGATACACTACTATGTACTAAGAGACCTACTAATGGTGAGACATCACAAATAGAGTGGGACTCTGGCCAAGGGGAACTTGTGACCCTGCCTAAGAATGGAGGGTAGGTGTCCATATCGAGGGGCAAGGAGTGATTTATTTCAGATATAGGCCCAACAAATGTGGAAATATAATAGATGTGTACATAGTTGTGCATATAGTGGCCTCTGGGAGGAGGGGGGATCTTTGATCGAGGATGCTCTAAGGAGTTAGTTGGGGTAGAAAGTGGGACCCTCTCTTGATGGGGAGAGGGAGACAAACCAGGGTAAGGGTTGCAACATTGTTTGTTCCCATTTGAGGGTGTTACTCAGAAAGATGCATGAGCTCGACCATGTGATGGATCTAGTACTCAATAATTGTAGAACAAAGATAGGTGAAATGCTCTAACTACCCACAAAGATAGCTCAGGTTACTATTCCTTGATCCCATTGATGTGAAAACATAAAAAATAGTGGTGGACATGGGTTTGTTGATTGTTGGAGGTTGTGTTACAAATTGAAGAGATGTATTGGATTGCACTAGAACAATTGTCTGGAGAACTACAAT
The DNA here is from genome assembly GCA_000966675.3 of Picea glauca. NCBI lineage: Eukaryota > Viridiplantae > Streptophyta > Pinopsida > Pinales > Pinaceae > Picea > Picea glauca. The sequence goes on from JZKD02S2236335.1 coordinate 14,286, forward strand.
AAATGTGGTTCAAAACTGTGACAAATCTGGACAATGGTGAGTGTAATGTCCATATGCTAAGCATATGGTGCAAGGATGGTTTGTACACAAAGTATTGTTGCACACTTGGGTAGGTTCCTTCATGGGGGTTGCAGAAGTACCCACGACAGATGGAGTGGGTATCAATGGTGTTGGTATGGGAGGATGAAGAAGGTTCCTTAATTCTAGAAGCATGGCCCAAAGGTTCATGACATGAGTCAGGGCATCATAGAGAACACACGGTGGAGGGAAATGAGGAGTGGCTTAATTGTTTCCCCTTGATTTATTGGTTTTACCCCGAGCTATTTACCAAGTTTTGAGATTCATTAGATTAAAGGTGGTTACCATGGGGTGTAGAAGGATATAAGATAATGATTTAGGGTATGGTGTAAGTGTTGAAGGTGAAAGATAATGTTACCCTCTCAAGGGTATCAACCTTTGGATACCCTTACAATGGTATAATGTACCTTCCTACACGATCTTTCATTCATCTTTGAACAGTTCCAAACTTAGTCCTTTCATTCTCCAATAATGAAATGATGTTGGATTGATGAACCATGTTGTGCTTACTTTAGATGCTCAGATACACCTTGGTGGTCCAAGTCACTCCATAGATACTCCATGTGTAATATTTGTTTAGACGTGATGATATAACCCCATAGTGTGTCATGAAGTTGAGGTTACCTTACAATAGTTGAGTAGGATGTCATAGCATATGAGGTTTTCTCACTTACATCGTATTACCATGGGAAACATATTTATGGTTAGAAGTGTGCCCGATTCCAAGATAACTCATACTACTAGGTTGTTTATACTGGGTAGCACAATCCATATCCTAATCACACTAAGAACTTTTTGTTTCCCTAAGTACCACTCATTCCCATCCATAATAAAAAGATAACGACATCACATCACGTATGACTACTAAAATGTCAAAAGGAATCGTCGAAATAAAGAAAGCCTAAATCAAATAAAGCCATGAAGGTTAAAGAGGTGAAGAGAAAATAAAATAAAGTACAAACTACTTCACTATGGTCCCCCCCTTTCAAAGTCGTAAGAGAAAAATGCCTATCAAAAGAAAAAGGACTTAGAAAAAATAATGATTAATCAAAAGGAAAGAAAGGTGAAGTGTGTGGAGACCGAAGTAGTAAGGCTCCCTCTAGAAGGCTACTATAAAAAAACGCCTAGCTAAAATAAAGCCTGAAGCACAAAAAAGCTAAAAAAAGTGGCATGTGCATGTCTACAAATTTGAGAGTCATCACATGAACATTCCCCCTTTCTTTTTCATCACTAATCTCACCAAATCGTCTATCCCCCATCTATAAAACTTAGGAAACATGGGCTTTCCTTAGGAGTGGGCTTATTTAAAACTATTAACAATGTTTCCCTAGATAAAACTTAGGCAAGTGAAAAAATTAAATGTTATGTTTACTAGGAAATTGTCACTTAGAACTATGAATTAGTGATTTCTAAGGGGTTAGACCCATCATTCTAGGTAGATATTACAAATTGGAGTGTTATTGGACCCATTGGACACATGGAGAACCCCCTTTCTATTTGAGCACATGTTTAATATCTCAACTTAAATGGAAGGGTGAATTGCATCTTGACACGTGATTTATTTCATTAATGGATCAAGATGTTGAGCTTATTTAACCCTTTTGACCCTCTCCTAAAGGCGCTGTACCATGAAAATTATCGTTTTATTATGATTTGACCTTATCAAAGGGATAACATCATTACTTTATTGTAAGAGCACATTTAAATATTATTTTTCTCATTTTTCAAAGATTTTACCCATGGTATCGTTTTTACCCATGGTCTTTGTAAATGGTTTGGGGCTTCCTCTCCATCCATAAAAGGGGAAGGCCTCTCATTTGTAAAGCATTGGGGGAATATTGGAGAATAAAGGAATAACTTGATGCAAGAGCATCGTAATCCCCCCAAGTCAAAATTGAAATTGTGTGAACCTTCCAGAAGGTGGGCATGGCCATGAGGACACAAATTCCTCGTATTTAATTGAGTTTGTTGTATATTGTCATGTGATTTGATCTTTTGAGCATCTAGTTAATGATTTTAGGAGGGAATCATGGATCTGAGATGATCCATGTGATTGTATTTCTCTTATATATTGTAGCCTCCGAGTGTTTATAAAAGAGGCTGGTACAATGTAAACCTAGTCACGAGGGTGACCTAGCCCATAGAGGCCATAGTGTGTAATTTGAGCTTAATTAATGGAAATCATGTATTATTTGTGTAACCTTTCCTTCATATGTGTGTTCAAAATATGATTTTATAATCCATGGTCGAGTGAGTGTATGAGAGAGGCCATGGACGAGAGAGAAATAGTTGCAAGTTTGGTGTGCAACAAGAGCTAGTTACAGGTCAGAAGAGCGTGATAAATCGATTTCTATCAGAGGAGGAAGATCAATCGTCGATCACTGGATGGATCGACGATAATCCAATTTCTAAATGATATCATGGAGGTAGAGACCCGACTGTCCATCAAAGCAAAGAAGTAACGGTCTAGATCGGATGTCGAATATCAGAGGTTTCCTGCAACACAAAATCATGAACAAGTCTCAGAGTATGGTGCCCAAAAATCCAACACAGATGGTAGCTTGAGGTTGGATGCAAGGTTCCATTCATAGTTCCAGTAAATCCTACAAGCATTGTACCTTTGGAAAGGACAAACGACGAAGATTAAATCTTCGCAATCGAAGATCGATGGTCTATGTTCCATTGAACATCAGCCACTGGGTAATTCATTGTGTTCAATAGTTGAGGTTTAAAAGGGGTTCGATCTGGTGAATGTCATGCTGACATCGTGGCTTTGGCTAGCCCACCATTGTATTAAGTTGGCTTAAGGGAAAATCGATGATCCAAAGTTGACCTGCGAAACCAATGGTGATCGGATAACATCTGACACCACCAAAGGGGGTCCACATAAACTCAAATTTATCGTCCATTGCGAGGATAGATCGACGACTAATATCATGTAGGGATGTCGGGTCCTTCACATCAATCGTTGATCATTTCATTTGATCAATGGTTGATGTTATATCGCCCACCGGTCGTTTTACTTAGCATAGAAAAGTCCCGAGACATGATATTGTTTCAATCCACGCCCAAGGCTTCCGTCAAGGTCATATGGAGATGGCCGATAGATCTGCACGAGAGACAAAGTTCCTATGAAATTCACGGGGGTGAGGTTTGTGAAGGTGGTGTCGAAGCTATGGTGAGATCGAGATGCGATCCAGGAGACAGTTTCAGTATTGTTGTTATGGACAAGTTCAGTCCAATATGTGGGTCCATAACCCACAGGTTCGAGGATTGAAATCAATGATTCTCGAGACCCCAAGATTTAGTCTTTCATCAAGTGGTATCAGAGCAGGTTAAAATCCTGCTGCGATAGGAGGTGAGCATTATTGTAGAAGCCTACAACTATGGCAGTTGAGGAGCAGAGGAAGCTCAGGAGGTTCTAAGAGGTGAGAACCGGGAGAATTCCAAAAGACAGAGCTTAGGACAGAAGCTTGGGAAGGTATTATGTAGCAGGGAGAAACAAACTTGTTACTGCAGAGGCTTGGTTGCATCTCACTGACTGAGCATGGAGAAGCTCAGTGATGCATGAGGAAGAGGGAATACCAGAGTGGTTGATGACGAAAGCAACAACCAAGGACACATGATTAGGAGATCATGGAAATTTTGTACCTCGAGAGTCGGATGCAGGAGCATCGTAACCCCCCAAGTCAAAATTGAAATTTCATGAACCTTCCAGAAGGTGGACGTGGCCACGATGACACAATTTCCTCTTATTTGATTCAATTTGTTGTATATTGTTATGTGGTTTGCTCTTTTGAGCATATAGTTAATGATTTTAGGAGGGAATCATGGATGTGAGATGATCCACGTGATTATATTTCTCTTATATATTGTAGCCTTCGGGCGTTTGTAAAAGAGGTTGGTACAATGTACACCTAATCATGACGGCGACCTGGCCCATAGAGGCCATAGTGTGTAATTCAAAATTTATTAATGGAAAGCCTATATTATTTGTGTAACCTTGTCTTCATACGTGTGTTCAAAATCTGTTTTTATAATCCATGATCAAATGAGTGTACGAGAAAGAAAGAGTTGCAGGTTTGGTTTGCAATGAGAGCTTACAGGTCAGAAGAGCTTGAGAAATTGCTTTCTATTGGAAGAGGAAGATAGATTGTCGATCACAGGATGGATCGACGATGATCCAATTTTTGAATGATATCGTGGAGGCAAAGATCTGCCTATCCATCGGAGCAGGGATGTAACGATCTAGATCTAATTAGGAGGATCAAGACCTACAGTCTGTATTCCATTGGATGTCGGATATCGGTGTTGGAAAATATTTAACAGACAACAAATGTCAAATATTTAACAGACAATGAATGCTTGTCATTGATGGCAAGTACAACAATGAAGATGGCATGAGTACAGGAATTTTGTAACAGACAGGCAAACAAAAGATAAGTTCAGGAAGATCAAATGATCGAAGGCAACACAACATTGATCGAATGATCGAAGGCCCGTAAAGTTTGAGAAGCATTTCTGATCATTGGATCCCATTCAAAATTCCTGAAAGAACGAGGGTCGTCAAATCTGAATGTAGACAAGAAGAGCGCTGAAGAGGAGGACATATCTCAGACGTTAGATCCAAGCGCAGGACCCAATCATCGTTGGATCAAGGAGAACCTTCACGCTTTTTAAAGTACAAGGATAAGCGGGCGTACAAAATTCTGAAAGAAGGAGGATCGTCCATTTACGGGTAGGACACGTGGGGATAGATCGTCATTTCGCTGACTGGAGATTCAAAGGAACAGGGTTCCCTAACCTCTTGAAATCGCGATATGCGAAATCGTGATTTAATCTGAGCCGTCAGATCAAGGTTGAGTCTGGACCGTTGATTCCAGTCCATGTCGGAGTTTCGCGGATCGTGAGTTGGAGATGTCAAGTAATATCAACCACAGGAATCTCGAAATCGTGATATGCGAAATCACGATTTAATCTGAGCCGTCAGATCAAGGTTGAATCTGGACCGTTGATTCCAGTCCATATCGGAGTTTCGCGAATCGAGAGTTAGAGATGTCAAGTAATATCAACCACATGAATCTCGAAATCGCGATATGCGAAATCGCGATTTAATCTAAGCCGTCATATCAAGATGTGATCTGGACCGTTGATCCGACTCCATTACGAAGTTTCATGGATCGGGACTTTGAAGTGACAAAAACACTGAACATCAAGAATGTCGAAATCGTGATATGCAAAATCGCGATTCAATCGCAGCTGTTAAATCAAGATCAGATATGGACCGTTGATCTAACTCCATATTGGAGTTTCACGAATCGTGACATGAAGAGACAAAGAAAACATTGCAACAAGAATGTCGAAATCGCGATATGCAAAATCGCGATTCAATCTCAGTCGTTAAATCAAGATCAGATATGGGTCGTTGATCTAACTCCATATCAGAGTTTCACGAATCGCGACATGGAGAGGCAAAGAAAACAATGCAACAAGAATGTTGAAATCGCGATATGCGAAATCGCGATTCAATCGCAGCCATTGAATCAAGATCAGATCTGGACCATCGAATCATAAGACATGTGGCAAACGATCGAAATTTCAGTGACTTGGGGTCAACGGAGCATAGTGTTGAAATTCACAAAATGAGAAATCGCAAAAGCGCTTTATGCATAAGCACGTGGTCATCGCCATTGATCACATCGATGGAAGATGGAGGTAGAAGCTAGAGGTGTTAAGCTTGGCCACAGAAATGCCGAAATGAATGCAAGATCTCATGAAGCCAATCCAACGGTGCAAGTGAATTTGAACAAAGATCGGAGGGTTACTGTTCTCTCTCACAGTTAACTCCTCAGTTACGAATCTGTTAGCGAAATGGACTCATGATTGCCAATCAGTTGGCGTTTTAGTTGCTCGGACAGTTGTCTTTCTTTTGCCTATGGAAATGCGAAGTGGAACCGCGGTGGGTGTGTGTATAAAAGAAAACGAGACAGACTGTGTGAGTGTGGTTATTCTGTATGAAAAATGAATGAAACTGTAAGAAAGGGAAAATCATAGAATGTGCAGTGTGAGATTGAGAATATGCACAGTGTGAGATGAAACTCAGAGAAGAGTAACAGATGATGAAGAAAACTTGAAGCAGAGCAGAATAACAGAACAAGTTGAAGCAGAGCAGAATGGCAGAACAAGTTGATGCAGAGCAAACCTGCTGAACAGACAGAAGAAGAGAAGAATTGCAGAACAATTAGAAGAAGACCAGATTTACAGAACAAAGAGAAATTGGTAAGAATTGATTTATCCGCGTAGTTGACTGTTTATTTATTCATTCATATTCTAGGGAGGTTGGGAGGTGCTCGGGAGGACTGTTGTCCTCAGAGGTTCAATGAGAGCTTGAACACATGAAGTTGTAGCTTCCATCTGGTTGCAGCCAGAGAAACCAGGGTGGCAGGGTGGTGCAAGGGAGAACAAGTGTTCTCGGTTATACAGGTTGGAGCCTGTGTAACTGGAAGTTGGTGCTTCCATCCAGTTGGTGTTGGAACATTAAGGGAGTTGGTGCTTCCTTCTAGTGGGTGCTAGAGAAACCAGAGAGTTGGTGCTCTCAAACAAGTTGTAGCTTGTAAAACAGAGGTAGCAGCCTCACATTGAGTTGGTGTTCAATTATAGATGATGTACAGAACTTAAAAGACTGCCTATCATTTCGAAGAAGAAGAGGTTTTCTCCTTTATGGGTTTCCTCATGAAAAATTTGTCTCTGTGTATACCTTATGTGTGACTGATGCTCTTTACTTTTACTGTCCATATGTTGTATACTGTTTATGATCACTTGAAGAAAGATTAATAATGTTTTAATAGACTTAAAATTGTTTAAGCTCAATTACAACTGATTCACCCCCCCTCTCAGTTGTCTTAGTAATTTCAACAATCGGAGGCTTCTTGCAGCTCAAAATCGTGAACAAGTTCGAGAGTCCGACACACATGGCAGCTTGAGGTTGGACACAAGGCTCCATTCATAGTTCCAGTGGAGCCTACAAGCAATGTACCTTTAGAAAGCAATGCACGAATGACAGAGATTAAATCTTCACAATCGAAGATTCACGGTCCATGTTCCATCGGAAATCGACCACTAGGTAATTCATTGCGTTCAGTAGTTGAGGTTTAAAAGGGGTCTGATACGGTGAACGTCAAGCTCACGTCGGGGCTTTGACTAGCCCGCAATTGTATTAAGTTGGCTTAAGGGAAAATCGATGATCTAGAGTCGACTCGCAAAACCAACGGTGATCATATAACATCTAACACCACCAAAGGGGGTCCATGCAAACTAAATCCGATCACCCATTGTGAGGACAGATCAATGACTAATATCATGTTGGGATGTCGAGTCCTTCACATCGACCGTTGATTGTTTCATTTGATCAATGGTTGAAGTTATATCACCCGCCAGTCATTTTGCTTAGCATTGAAAATTCTTGATACATGATATTTTATAATCTGCGCCCAAGGTTCCGACCGAGGTCATATGGAGATCATTGATAGACCTGCGCGAGAGACAAAGTTCCTATGAACTTCATGGAGGTACATTTTTTGAAGGTAGTGACTAAGTTATGGAGAGATCGAGATGTGATCCAGGAGATAGTTTGAGTATTGTTGCTATTGACGAGTTCAGTCCATTTCATGGGTATATAACCCACAGGTCTGAGGATCAAAATCAGTGATTCTCGGGACCCCACAATTTGGTCTTTCATTAGAACTATTGCTAAATCTCTCATCTATTTTTATTTGGGTTTATCGCTTATTTGATGGAGTAGCTTGGTGCTTGTTGCTAATGCAGAGAATGGTGTGTGTTGGAATGTGCTAGAGGGTTAGGAGGTAACTCTATCCCTCTATACATTGTTTCATTCAATTTAGATTTATTTGAAGAAAATATCATTTGATTTTCCTTTATTAGATCTAAGCTATTTGGCATGCATTAGGTTGTTTGCAGGTGACTGATCAATCCCCTTTTGGAAAAATTCCCTAGCCATCTCAGATCTGGTGCTTTTCTCCCAACCCATGGCGAGGGAAAACACTCGCATGATCTATTTAATAACACATATTTAAATTGACTCCATAGCCAAATAACAAGTTACCTTTTTCTTTAATTTCTTCCAATAAAAAAACCCCTTAAAATTTTCCCTATAAATTTTATTTTTATTTTTGAGCTTGGTTGAATATCTTACGGTAATAAACTTGTTGGTTGATTTCATTGTTTCATTCTACAACCGACATGTAGGGTTTGATTGTTTCTCAATTAACTAATCTTCTTCTTTCAAACCTTAAACATATTTGTTATTGGTTGCATATCTGGGTCGCGTGTTAAGTTTATGATCGATTCGATTTGCATATATCTATAAAACCACAACATTTGAAGGTTATACTCGGGGTTTTATAAGTTATAACATATTCGTGTTGATCTGGTGATATAAAATTGTACGAATATGTGATGTCCCCACTAATTTTTTTATGTTTTTGCTTAGTTCATGGCTCGAAAATCTAAACAAACATTTTGTATGCAATTCTTTTACTACAGTTGATAAGAAAATATGAGCTTTCTATAATTCATCAATAGAATACCAATACAAGATTCAATTTATTTTGCTACATAAAATTATTCCAAATAACTACCATACATTGGAAAATACTCATAAACGTCACACAACAAGATTGAAGAACTTGATATATATTTCCTATAGACAACCTCCTCAAGTTATGAGATGAATATGATGGGAAAATGATGATACAACTGTAACAACTCTCAGGTGAGTACAATAGGCCTGTAATTGCATATATCAACCAGTACATATATAGGAAACAAACCAACAGTGATAGAAGCCCTATACATGATCAAATCAATTTAGTTCCCACATTAACTCAGCCATAGAAATGAGATATTTGACACAGGTAAGAAATTATAAGCCACCAACAGTTCATAAATGAATGATAATTGAGGAAACTCATCCAAATGATTGCCCAGCTCACCCAACATAAGAAATCGGCCCACTATCCACCAGAAATCAGCCCCAATGGTAGTAAAATCGCCCAGGATGAAAGATGAGTTGACCAATAAGAGAAATAACAGTCCAAGGTCATAAGAATCGACTCCATCACCTCCAATATTCGCCCAATAAGAAAAAAAATGTGCCCAAATAGTCAATAATGTACCGAGCAGTCAAGAGATGCACCTAGAAAAAGAAGAATGTGCCCAATAGGTAAGAGGTTACTTCCTCAGTACACAACTCGACTCAACAAAGAAAGATTTGAAACAACAATGAGTAGTTCGGTCCTCGACAACAAAGATCAACCCCATCCACAATCAATGATGCAGCCACCAACTAGTTCAACCCTTCCTTCACAAGATTCGACCCTCCTACACTAGAAAACTTGGCCAGGGTGAAAATAACTTATCTGTCACTATAACTTAGCCACTGATAAATAACTCAGCCACTAACAATGAAATCTTAGCTATAGGAAAATAAACTCAACTGCAATGAAGCACAATGAAGAAATCTGAGTGATCTCTTCCTAGTGACCAACTAGGGTGGATAGTTTCACCACCAACACCAATCTCCAACTCTCTCTAGGGTTTCCGTGCCAAAGAGCCAAAGCCACAAGAGATATCTCAATATGTTTTTAGAAATTAACAAGTGCATACTGAGAGAGGGCGCCCCTCATGCCCCTTTTATTATCTCATTGACCCTTTTCTCGCAACTTTTACCCTTTTTAATAAGTTAAAGCGACTTTATGACTTCCATAGTCCCTCAAGCACCTCTTTAATCGTTTACTCAATATCACCTTTTAAAAATAAATTAATTTTCGTCTATATGACATTAATTAAATTATTAATTCCCTTTTTCCCCACTGACTATAGCCTACGAGAATCACTTAGGCTATTTCATCAATCTCCTGGAGAGCTCATTTGGAATGGGACATTAAAATCCTCCCTTCCTGAGATTGCTCGTCCTCAAGCAACTGCAAATTTGGATGCTGCAAGATCTGGCCACTTTCCCATGTGGCATCCTCTGTTGGAAAATCTCTCCATCTAATGAGGTACTCTCGAATTACCCTATTTCTCAACTTCCTCTCCTAGATCTCCAATACCTCCTCAGGAACCAATACCAAATGTCCCTCCTCGTCCAATGGGGGTAACTTTGTTGAGGTAGTGACATGTTGCCCCAAATCCTTTTTGAGGCACGTAACATGGAACACATTGTGTATTTTACTTCCCTCCAAGAATTCTAGTTCATAAGCCACCTCACCAATCTTCCAAATCACCCCGTAGGGCCCATTAAAACATGGCTTAAGCTTTTTTGCACCACTTTTCTTTAGTGAAGACTACTTGTATGGTCACGGCCTCAAGAATACCAAGTCTCCTACTTCAAAAGTGCACTCGAACCTATGCATGTTTGCATAGATCTTTTGTTGGTTCTAGGCCATCTATAGATTATCCTTTAGAGCTTTGAGTATGTCCTGACTCTCTTGGATCCAGTCCTTGGCTTTGGGAGCCCTTTTATCCCCAAATTCCAAGTCAAAAAAAGAAGGATCATAATAACCATATAATGCTAGAAATGGTGTCATACCAATGGACATGTGATAAGTGGTGTTATAATAGCGTTCCCCAAAATGCAACCACTTTACCCATGCCTTTTGTTGCCCGGACACGTAGTTACGTAAATACCCTTCTAGCCACTTGTTTATGATCTCAGTCTATCCATTTGTTTGAGGGTGGTAACTATTCTTGGGAGTCAACTCTGTGCTAGCCAACCTAAACAAATCCTACTAAAATGCACTAAGGAACATGTTGTCCCCGTCACTAACAATATACCTCGAAAACCCATGGAGTTTGAATACCTCTCTAAAGAAAAACTCTGCTACATGTGTTGCCTTGTATTAGGAGGATATAGAAAATAAATGTGAAAATTTGGTCAACCTATCGACCACCATATACCTTCAATCTTTGCCTTGTACCCTCAGTAAACCTGTGATGAAGTCCATAAATATGCTTTCCCACTTCTGCTCTAGGATGGAAAATGGTTGTAGTAATCCTAAAGGATGGGTATGCTCCGACTTCTTCTGTTGACAAGTCACACACCTCCTCACATGCCTCAATACATCATCTTTGAGGCCATTCGAAGTGAACCTCTTCCTAATTTTCCTATAAGTTTTAAAGTATCTCGGATGCCCTACCAAGTATATGCAGTCTTTATAGAAGATGATGTCATCCACCACATTATACTTGTCATCTTGCACACTATGATCCATCAAATCACAAGAAAATTGGTCCTTGGAATACTCCACCAAAAGATGATATTTCCAGTCAGCCAAAATCTTTGCAAGTGAAAATATCTTCGGTTTCCTGGAGAGAGCATCTGCAATTGCGTTCTCTTTCCTTTTATATACTCGATGTCGAAATCATATGCTTTCATTTTGCTAACCCAGTTATGTTTCCTTTCATTCAAGTATTTTTTCCCCAAGAAGTGCCTCAAGCTATTGTGGTCTGTCTTAACCACAAAATTTCCACCTACCAAGTATTGTCTAAATTTAGCTAGGGCATGCATGATGACAAGCATTTCCTTGTCGTAGATGGAGTAGAGTCTCTCCAACTCTGAGAGTTTCCTACTCTCGTATGCTATTGGATGCCTCTGTTGCATAAAAAATACTTCTATCCCCTCACCCAATGCATCACACTCAAGCACAAAGGGTTGAGTGAAATCGAGAAGTGCTAGAATTGGGAAAGTGCTCATCACTTCCTTCATCTTGTCAAATGTCCTATGAGCCTCCTCTGTCCACCTAAATGCCCCTTTCTTTGTGATATCTGTGAAGGTACAACCAACTATGAAAACCCCTTCACAAACCATCAGTAGTAGCTACAAATATTGAAGAACCCACGCAAGTGTGAAAGATATTTGGGCGGTGGCCAATCCAATATGGCCTGTATCTTCTCCTTATGCACTTGTACTCCATGAGCATTTTCCATGTGACCCAAGTATAATATCTTTGTCATGTCAAACTCATATTTTGACTCCTTGGCATACAATGATTGTTCCTCCATGATGTTCAGGATCTCCTCTAGATGCTCCAAGTGTTCTTCCCATATCTTGATATATATTAGAAGATCATCAAAGAAGACCAACAAAAACTTCCTCAATTGCTTCTTGAATATGTGATTCATGCAGGACTTAAAAGTGGCTGGTGAATTGGTCAACCTAAATGGCATGACCAAAAACTCGTAATGCCTATAATGGCATCTAAAAGCAGTTTTGGGAATATCCTACTCTCAGACTCTGATCTGGTGATACCTCGATTGAAGATCAATCTCCAAAAAATACACTGCGCGTGCAACTCATCCTGAAGCTCATCAATCCTGGGATAAAGTACCTTTTTTTAATCAACTTCTTGTTCAATGCTCTGTAGTCAATGCACATCTACATTGTGCCATCCTCATTCATCACCAACACTACAAAAGACGCGAATGGATTAGAGCTCGACATGATGTGTCCCATCTCCAGTAGTTCCTTAATGGCCTTCTCAATCTCGTCCTTTAATTTCTTTGGATGCATGTACGGAGTGGTTACTACAGGTTTTGTTCCCTCCAATTCAATAGTTTGCTCGAATACCTTGTCGAGCGACCTCCCTGGATGTATTTGACCGAAGACTCAGTCATGTTTACTTAGTAGCGTCTGGATGTCTACATGATACTTATGGTTGCTATTAGAGGGTTTCTCAGTAGTAATCAAGCACTCTACTACATAAGTTACATCCCCATGTGTGAATATACCCTCCATCCATTTGGATGAGACGATCTTGAGAGCCTCATTTTACATGCCTCTCAAGAGCACCTTCCTACCATCTACTACTTTTAACTCCATCTCCATGGCTTGGTAGTCAACTGAATGTTTTCCTATGGAAACAAGCCATTGGACACCCAATATGACATTGGTGTCTTGCATCTCAACTACATAGAAGTCACTGGTCACTGTGTAATTGCCCAATGCTAAGCATAACTGTGGGATCTTCTGTGTACAAGGCATAATGCGTCCACCAACTACTGCTACATCAAATCCCTCAAAATCTATCGTAGGAATGCCCCTCTTAGCAAACAAGGTTGAGTTGATGAAGTTATAGGTTTCCCCACCATCAATCGGTACTGTGACCCGCTGACCCTGTACTACACCCTGGATCCTGAAGGTGTGAAATATGGGGAAACTCGATAGAGTGGTGATAGATCCACTCTTGACCTCATCATGTGGTTGCTCCTCAACTAATCTATCCTTCTCATTGTCCTGTACTTGTTCTGCTTCCTCCTCCTCGTCCTCACTGTTTTAAAGCACCTCTATGTAATGTGCCGTACCCTTGCCCATACACATGTGCCCAAGTTCCCAAGGGTCCTTGTAGTTGAAGCAAAGCTTCTTTCTCCTCAACTTCTTACGAGTTTCTTCATCCATCTTCTCCTTACCTATCCTCTCTTTCTGAAAGGGTTTCTTATCTTTATTCTTCCGGGGAATAAAAGGTTTGGAGAAAGTTTTTGTCTTTAGGACCGCATCCTTCATGTACAACGTCCTGATAATAACATCCTACAACGTCTCATGTTTGAAGGCTTTTACCCAACCATGCAATGGCTCGTATAAACCCTCCATGAATAACATCACCAATCTTTGCTGAGATATATTTTTCACGGTGACTACAAGTCTCTGAAATTCGATGATGTAAGCATCCAATGTCCCAACCTGTTTGAGTTGTGCCAACTTCGTGAAGTGTATCTCCAAATATTTTCTGTCAAACCTCTCCATCAATTTCCGTGTGAAGTCCAAATAAGAGGTGATGCTAGCATGTCATAGAGTGACCAATTCATGGTCACACCACGTATGGGCCTCCCCATCCAAATGCAAGGTAGCAAATTTAATCGCTTCCGCCTCTTACATGGTGTTAAGCTAGAAGTAGGTGTCCAAAATTTGAACCCAAGCTCTAGCTATGGATTTGATTGAACCATAAAAGGAGGGAATGGTGAGCTTCTCAATCTTCCTCATGAGATCAATGTTTTGTAGACCCATGTTGACCTCCATTGGCATCTTTATGTACTTGATGTTGCAGTAGTCTTGTAGTGACATGGATGCCTGGAAATCCTTTCCCATAGCCTGGTACTCCCTCCAATAATCATCAAAGGTCTCAACTTGAACTTGTTGCCCTTGATTCCCTATTTGTTGGTTCCCCAAGAGTCGAGGCATAAGAGGCATGGGAGTTATTCTACCAGTGGTCTTGGTGCCAACTTGTGCATGAACATGATTGTTGTTTCCACATGCATGGTTTCCATTATTCCCATTGGGATCCCTTGCACCATTGTTTCCCGTGTTGTGTCCATTAGTGCCTCCATTTCCATTGTTACCCCCTTAGTTTTGGCTAGCCTGACTACTAGTGATAAACTGTGTCAAAAGTTGTTCCAATTGTTGCTTCTCGTTGGCTATACCTTCTAAAATTTGCAAAGCCCCGTCTTCATTATTATCCCCCATGAATTCTTCTTGTTCTACCTCTGGTTGGTTTTATTCAACTATGTATTCTTGGTTGAATATGTTTTTTACCCCTCGTTGCCTCCTACTTCTGTAGGTGATATATGTTACTTCTTCTCCTTGATTTATGAACCATTAAACACCTAAGGCTGGCAGGACTGAGGCTTTGATACCACTGTAATGTCCCAACTAATTTTTTGATGTTTTTTCTTAATTTGTGGTTTATAAATCTAAACAAACAGTCTGTATGCAATTGTTTTTCAACAATTGATAAGGAGATATGAGCTTTCTATGATTCATCAATGGAATACTAATACAAGATTCAATTTATTTTGATACAGATAATTATTCCAAATAACTACCATACATTGGAAAATACTCATAAACATTACACAACAAGATTGAAGAACCTAATATATATTTCCTATAGGCAACCTCGTCAAGTTCTGAGATGAATATGTTGGGAAAATGATGATACAACTGCAACAAATCTTAGGTGAATACAACAGACCTATAATGGAATATATCAACCAACACGTATATAGGAAACATGCCAACAGTCATAGAAGTCCTGTAGATGATCAAATCGGTCCAGTTCCCACAATAACTCAACTATAGAAATGAGAGATTTGGCCCAGGTAAGAAATATAAGCCACCAACAGTTCAAAAATGAATCACAATTGAGGAAAGTATGCCTAATGATTTCCCAGCTCGCCCAACATAATAAATCGGCCCACTATCTGCCATAAATCATCGACCAAGGTAGTAAACTTGCCCAAGATGGAAGATGAGTCGACCAACAAGATAAATAGCAGACCAAGGTCATAAGAATCGACCCCAACACCCCCAATATTTTCCCAACAAGAGAAGAATGTGTCGAACAAGTGAATAATGTACCCAACGGTCAAGAGATGTGCCCAATAAGAGAAGAATGCACCCAATAGGTAAGAAGTTGCCTCCTGAGTACAAAACTTGAATCAACTGATCCAAGGGATAAAAAAAATGCTCAAAAATCAAAGTGCTCAGAATTGCTTGAAAATGGATTCATTGCATAGATCTCATCCTCACGATCCCAACGCAACTTGAACGAGCTCAAACGGAGTCTATATGGCTGAGATATCGCGTTCTGTCCACTTTTCCAAACATGCAAAATGTTGACCGTACACAGTCTGTACAGGTTGATTGTGCAGACTGTATTGATGATGTGGCAAGGGGACCATAATGCTGATGTGGCAGGTGATGACATGGTAAGTGGTTTCATGGTCCAATCCGGTGCTGACATGTGGCATGTTCGTGGTGAATTGAAAGGAACCACGTGGCCCAGGTAGAGGTCGCCACGTGGCACCGCGTTATTGGTTTGATGGCTTAAAATTTGATGGAGTCAACCGAGGTCGACCCCATGACATCCATGGGAAAAGTCGTGTTGATTTTTCAATAAACGAGGTTTTAAGCATGAAGTTCATTCCATTTTTAGCATTTAACCATAACCATAAATGTTGCAGCAACCAAGATCACAAGAAGAAGAACCATGCACAAGAATGCAAGAAGTATCCTGGGAAACCCTTCTCAACAAGGGAAGAAAACCCAACCAAATCCTTTTCTATATTCCTCAAGAGAAATACCTTCACCACCAAGGTAAACCCTAGCACACAAGAGGGTGCTCAAACCATAGAAGGCTAGTGCCCAAAAGAGGTACGCACTTTTCCCAAGAAGGTGTACTTGCTAAAATTTCCAAACTCACATGAAACATATGATTCCTCAATAGGGAATTTACTTTTACTTATACTAACCTGAACCTATCAACATAAGTGTCTATTGGCACAACAGGGCCGACCTCACTAGCTTATAATATAATTAATATTAACCAGATTAATTATCTTTTACATTAATTAACAGTCACATTAAGTTGGGGCACACTTGTACCCCTTTACATTACAATTAAGGTTACAGGCAGGTCTGACTCTTGTACAATATATCGAAGGATCTGATACACCCACTAGTGCTCATCCACTAGGGGCACATCCATAGGGATGTCCATATCTTTGGCTCACTACATTACACAAAAGAACTAGATATTCACACATTCACCCATGCTTGTCCACAGGCATGTCCACTCTACAGATCTTCTTTCCCACTACCTCACATAGGAGAATCATCTGGAGTTTTCTCGTCAACTCTACTGCTCAGAGGAGGCTAATACATCATCTTCATTTATGTTCACATGATGATGCACCCAACACTTTGGGATTTCACACGTTCACCTTGTGCTTAGCCACATGCACGTCTAACTCAACAAATCGCCTTTCCCACTGGATAATCATTTGGAGTTATTCTCAACTCTCTGAATGGAGGAGGTCATCTCTACGTTCCATCTCTATCTCAGGTAGGAACCGTGCACCCTTCTTAGTGTCTTTCTCTCAAGTTTGTAAGCTAGAGAAAGACTCACATAGGTGCAATGATCCACATCTCACAGGTTTGTAAGCTGGAGAATGTCTCACATAGCTACAATAATCAACAATCCCTCTTAGTTAGGGATGCTTTCTTCATCATGCCAAGTCTCACACAGATGTGATCTGAATTTTGTCTTGGCTGGAGTCATCAATACTCCCTCTCAACTAGTAAGGCATTCTTCACAAAGTTAGTTTGGTGAAGATGTCTGCAATCTGCTCATGTGTAGGAAGGTACTGCATGTGTACAATTTTCCTTTGTATCATATTTCTGATATAAGGATATTTCATCTCATTGTGTTTCGATCCATCATGAAACACTGGGTTTTCAAGGATTTTTACACACGAGTCTTGGTTATCATTATAGGATCCATCTCATGGTCAAGTAAATCTGTTAGAAGCTTGTGAAGCCATATTTCTTCGCACACTCGATGCCATATATTTTGCCTATGTGGTGCTCAAGACCGCAGAGTTTTGTTTCCTGCTGCATCAGGAAACCATGGAAAACTTCATGGTAGAACAACAACCAGATGTGTTATTTTGGTCCACTATACTTTCTTCTTAATCTGAATCGGCATATCCTGCAAACTCAAGTTCACACTGGAGGCATATCTCAGGTCGTATCCAACTGTGCCTCGTATATATCTCAATACATGTTTTGTTGTTGTCTAGTGAGTATGTCTCAGTTGACTCATAAAATGACTAAGCACATTCAGTGCAAGGCATGAATCAAGTCTGATTTTAACTAGATACATCAATGATCCAATCAACTATGGATCGGTCTCGTCTGAATCATCATCAATCCTTTTCTTTAAATCCATCACGGTGGATTTTGTATTCTTTCACACTGAATATTTTCACTGTATATTTTCCTTGACTCAGGAAAATCTTGTCACTTCTCTATCACACTTCTTGTCTCAAGAAGTAGTGCATCATACTTAAATTCTTCAACTCGAATTCAGAAGTCAAGGATTACTTGTATCCAACAACAAGGCTTTATGAATAAGTCATCAAAATCAGGCTCTCGTCACCGACACTTGTAATAATATAGGTTTGGATTAGCAACATTCTTGTTGTAATCCAAACTCATAAAGAATCTATCTATCTGATATAGTTTGCAACTCATGGATGGTAGTACGGATGGAAGTGTATCAAGTTTACTGGATGAAGTGTCTCATCATAGACCACTCCCTCTATTTGTGAGAAACCTCTGGCTATAGATATTGTTTTGTATTTCTCGACACTTCCATTAGCTGCATGCTTGATCTTATAGATACACTTGGAGGTTACCACAAACTTCCCTTCCGGTCCCTAAACAATATCTTCTACACCATTTTTTAAGATATACTGGTATTCTTCTGTTATGGCATCTTTCCATACATGTTCTCCTATTTATTCTCTAAGACAAGGACGCTCAACATCAGTGAAGTGGCTCATGACTGAAGGATAGCTCAAAAATCTCTTTTGCTTTCTTGGGATGTGCCTTGAGAGGTTTGTATGTTTCTCTTTCTCTTGAAGAGTGAGTCTAGGTAGGCCTTTTATGCCCTACTGCAATATGTGTGAACATATAATTGGGAACAAATGAATTTATGTTTGTCTCCCTCTGAACTGCTAAAGGGGGAGAAGGTATTGTCTTACTGTCAATCTCCATCTGAGATTCTCTAGGTCTTTGAAAGACTATCTCTTCTTCAAGGACAACATCTATGATTGTCTCGTATAATAATCAATCGAATATGGTTTGGACTCCCGTACCAGGGATAATAGTCCAAGTCTTTGAAGGCTCCCATAGTAGGGATTTATTCAAAATTGCAATCAACTATAACATTTGAAGTCAATTTGTTTACCTGGTTTGTAGTCATGCTTTAGTTTTAGATGAAGTACTTCTCCTCCCTCTTTTCTTCATTATTTTGAGGTGGGTCTGGATCAATGTCAGCAATGGAAGCATATTGTCTTACCTTCTTCCTCGTTGGAAAGTTTCTTGCATAGTGTCCATAACTGTCACATCTGAAGCACTGAATTTATGAAACATCTCTTCTTTGATATCCTGGATTTGATGAAGACTTTTCACCTTTAAATGTTTGCTTGAAATTTATTTTGAATTTTCCTCACTTCTTTGTATGGAGTGTAAGAGCATGATTTTATTATGAGGAATCTTCCACTCCTTTATTTCTAAGTCTAAGTTATTCTTGAGTGCGATCTGTCCACAGACGATCAAAGGCTGGTAGAGCTTCTCTTCCACTGATACTCTGAATTAATATTCTGCAGGAAATTTCGGCACCTTAGAAACCCTAGGGCCAAAAATCAAAATTTCTCAGAATTTCACTTTCAGAGCTTCTGGAGATGCACTGGAGGAGGTTGTACTCTTCTATGCCAAAAGTGGCCCCAACGTCCAAGTATTAAGGGCTGAATCACCATTGAAAGGAAGGTCATAGATAATTTTCTGGAAACCCTAGAAGGGCCATATGATTCTGCAAAAGGTGAGCTGAGACTTGGTGGATCCTTGTGAAATGGGTTCTTTCAAGACCGACGCTTTGATACCATGTTGATTTTTCAATAAAATGGGTTAAGCATGATTTTCATTCCATTTTGGGCATTTAACCATAACCATAAATGTTGCAGCAACCAAGATCACAAGAAGAAGCACCATGCACAAGAACACAAGAAGTATCCTGGGAAACCCTTCTCAAAAAGGGAAGAAAACCCAGCCAAATCCTTTGCTATATTCCTCAAGAGAGAGACCTTCACCACCAAGATAAACCCTANCACTTTCCCATGTGGCATCCTCTGTTGGAAAATCTCTCCATCTAATGAGGTACTCTCGAATTACCCTATTTCTCAACTTCCTCTCCTAGATCTCCAATACCTCCTCAGGAACCAATACCAAATGTCCCTCCTCGTCCAATGGGGGTAACTTTGTTGAGGTAGTGACATGTTGCCCCAAATCCTTTTTGAGGCACGTAACATGGAACACATTGTGTATTTTACTTCCCTCCAAGAATTCTAGTTCATAAGCCACCTCACCAATCTTCCAAATCACCCCGTAGGGCCCATTAAAACATGGCTTAAGCTTTTTTGCACCACTTTTCTTTAGTGAAGACTACTTGTATGGTCACGGCCTCAAGAATACCAAGTCTCCTACTTCAAAAGTGCACTCGAACCTATGCATGTTTGCATAGATCTTTTGTTGGTTCTAGGCCATCTATAGATTATCCTTTAGAGCTTTGAGTATGTCCTGACTCTCTTGGATCCAGTCCTTGGCTTTGGGAGCCCTTTTATCCCCAAATTCCAAGTCAAAAAAAGAAGGATCATAATAACCATATAATGCTAGAAATGGTGTCATACCAATGGACATGTGATAAGTGGTGTTATAATAGCGTTCCCCAAAATGCAACCACTTTACCCATGCCTTTTGTTGCCCGGACACGTAGTTACGTAAATACCCTTCTAGCCACTTGTTTATGATCTCAGTCTATCCATTTGTTTGAGGGTGGTAACTATTCTTGGGAGTCAACTCTGTGCTAGCCAACCTAAACAAATCCTACTAAAATGCACTAAGGAACATGTTGTCCCCGTCACTAACAATATACCTCGAAAACCCATGGAGTTTGAATACCTCTCTAAAGAAAAACTCTGCTACATGTGTTGCCTTGTATTAGGAGGATATAGAAAATAAATGTGAAAATTTGGTCAACCTATCGACCACCATATACCTTCAATCTTTGCCTTGTACCCTCAGTAAACCTGTGATGAAGTCCATAAATATGCTTTCCCACTTCTGCTCTAGGATGGAAAATGGTTGTAGTAATCCTAAAGGATGGGTATGCTCCGACTTCTTCTGTTGACAAGTCACACACCTCCTCACATGCCTCAATACATCATCTTTGAGGCCATTCGAAGTGAACCTCTTCCTAATTTTCCTATAAGTTTTAAAGTATCTCGGATGCCCTACCAAGTATATGCAGTCTTTATAGAAGATGATGTCATCCACCACATTATACTTGTCATCTTGCACACTATGATCCATCAAATCACAAGAAAATTGGTCCTTGGAATACTCCACCAAAAGATGATATTTCCAGTCAGCCAAAATCTTTGCAAGTGAAAATATCTTCGGTTTCCTGGAGAGAGCATCTGCAATTGCGTTCTCTTTCCTTTTATATACTCGATGTCGAAATCATATGCTTTCATTTTGCTAACCCAGTTATGTTTCCTTTCATTCAAGTATTTTTTCCCCAAGAAGTGCCTCAAGCTATTGTGGTCTGTCTTAACCACAAAATTTCCACCTACCAAGTATTGTCTAAATTTAGCTAGGGCATGCATGATGACAAGCATTTCCTTGTCGTAGATGGAGTAGAGTCTCTCCAACTCTGAGAGTTTCCTACTCTCGTATGCTATTGGATGCCTCTGTTGCATAAAAAATACTTCTATCCCCTCACCCAATGCATCACACTCAAGCACAAAGGGTTGAGTGAAATCGAGAAGTGCTAGAATTGGGAAAGTGCTCATCACTTCCTTCATCTTGTCAAATGTCCTATGAGCCTCCTCTGTCCACCTAAATGCCCCTTTCTTTGTGATATCTGTGAAGGTACAACCAACTATGAAAACCCCTTCACAAACCATCAGTAGTAGCTACAAATATTGAAGAACCCACGCAAGTGTGAAAGATATTTGGGCGGTGGCCAATCCAATATGGCCTGTATCTTCTCCTTATGCACTTGTACTCCATGAGCATTTTCCATGTGACCCAAGTATAATATCTTTGTCATGTCAAACTCATATTTTGACTCCTTGGCATACAATGATTGTTCCTCCATGATGTTCAGGATCTCCTCTAGATGCTCCAAGTGTTCTTCCCATATCTTGATATATATTAGAAGATCATCAAAGAAGACCAACAAAAACTTCCTCAATTGCTTCTTGAATATGTGATTCATGCAGGACTTAAAAGTGGCTGGTGAATTGGTCAACCTAAATGGCATGACCAAAAACTCGTAATGCCTATAATGGCATCTAAAAGCAGTTTTGGGAATATCCTACTCTCAGACTCTGATCTGGTGATACCTCGATTGAAGATCAATCTCCAAAAAATACACTGCGCGTGCAACTCATCCTGAAGCTCATCAATCCTGGGATAAAGTACCTTTTTTTAATCAACTTCTTGTTCAATGCTCTGTAGTCAATGCACATCTACATTGTGCCATCCTCATTCATCACCAACACTACAAAAGACGCGAATGGATTAGAGCTCGACATGATGTGTCCCATCTCCAGTAGTTCCTTAATGGCCTTCTCAATCTCGTCCTTTAATTTCTTTGGATGCATGTACGGAGTGGTTACTACAGGTTTTGTTCCCTCCAATTCAATAGTTTGCTCGAATACCTTGTCGAGCGACCTCCCTGGATGTATTTGACCGAAGACTCAGTCATGTTTACTTAGTAGCGTCTGGATGTCTACATGATACTTATGGTTGCTATTAGAGGGTTTCTCAGTAGTAATCAAGCACTCTACTACATAAGTTACATCCCCATGTGTGAATATACCCTCCATCCATTTGGATGAGACGATCTTGAGAGCCTCATTTTACATGCCTCTCAAGAGCACCTTCCTACCATCTACTACTTTTAACTCCATCTCCATGGCTTGGTAGTCAACTGAATGTTTTCCTATGGAAACAAGCCATTGGACACCCAATATGACATTGGTGTCTTGCATCTCAACTACATAGAAGTCACTGGTCACTGTGTAATTGCCCAATGCTAAGCATAACTGTGGGATCTTCTGTGTACAAGGCATAATGCGTCCACCAACTACTGCTACATCAAATCCCTCAAAATCTATCGTAGGAATGCCCCTCTTAGCAAACAAGGTTGAGTTGATGAAGTTATAGGTTTCCCCACCATCAATCGGTACTGTGACCCGCTGACCCTGTACTACACCCTGGATCCTGAAGGTGTGAAATATGGGGAAACTCGATAGAGTGGTGATAGATCCACTCTTGACCTCATCATGTGGTTGCTCCTCAACTAATCTATCCTTCTCATTGTCCTGTACTTGTTCTGCTTCCTCCTCCTCGTCCTCACTGTTTTAAAGCACCTCTATGTAATGTGCCGTACCCTTGCCCATACACATGTGCCCAAGTTCCCAAGGGTCCTTGTAGTTGAAGCAAAGCTTCTTTCTCCTCAACTTCTTACGAGTTTCTTCATCCATCTTCTCCTTACCTATCCTCTCTTTCTGAAAGGGTTTCTTATCTTTATTCTTCCGGGGAATAAAAGGTTTGGAGAAAGTTTTTGTCTTTAGGACCGCATCCTTCATGTACAACGTCCTGATAATAACATCCTACAACGTCTCATGTTTGAAGGCTTTTACCCAACCATGCAATGGCTCGTATAAACCCTCCATGAATAACATCACCAATCTTTGCTGAGATATATTTTTCACGGTGACTACAAGTCTCTGAAATTCGATGATGTAAGCATCCAATGTCCCAACCTGTTTGAGTTGTGCCAACTTCGTGAAGTGTATCTCCAAATATTTTCTGTCAAACCTCTCCATCAATTTCCGTGTGAAGTCCAAATAAGAGGTGATGCTAGCATGTCATAGAGTGACCAATTCATGGTCACACCACGTATGGGCCTCCCCATCCAAATGCAAGGTAGCAAATTTAATCGCTTCCGCCTCTTACATGGTGTTAAGCTAGAAGTAGGTGTCCAAAATTTGAACCCAAGCTCTAGCTATGGATTTGATTGAACCATAAAAGGAGGGAATGGTGAGCTTCTCAATCTTCCTCATGAGATCAATGTTTTGTAGACCCATGTTGACCTCCATTGGCATGTTTATGTACTTGATATTGCAGTAGTCTTGTAGTGACATGGATGCCTAGAAATCCTTTGCCATAGCCTGGTACTCCCTCCAATAATCATCAAAGGTCTCAACTTGAACTTGTTGCCCTTGATTCCCTATTTGTCGGTTCCCCAAGAGTCGAGGCATCATAGGCATGGGAGTTATTCTACCAGTGGTCTTGGTGCCAACTTGTGCGGGAACATGATTGTTGTTTCCATGTGCATGGTTTCCATTATTCCCATTGGGATCCCTTGCACCATTGTTGCCCATGTTGTGTCCATTAGTGCCTCCATTTCCATTGCTACCCCCATAGTTTTGGTTAGCCTGATTACTAGTGATAAACTGTGTCAAAAGTTGTTCCAATTGTTGCTTCTCGTTGGCTATACCTTCTAAAATTTGCAAAGCCCCGTCTTCATTATTACCCCCCATGACTTCTTCTTGTTCTACCTCTGGTTGGTTTTCTTCAACTATGTATTCTTGGTTGAATATGTTTTTTACCCCTCATTGCCTCCTACTTCTGTAGGTGATATATGTTACTTCTTCTCCTTGATTCATGAACCATTAAACCCCTAAGGCTGGCAGGACTGAGGCTTTGATACCACTGTAATGTCCCAACTAATTTTTTGATGTTTTTTCTTAGTTTGTGGTTTAAAAATCTAAACAAACAGTTTGTATGCAATTGTTTTTCAACAATTGATAAGGAGATATGAGCTTTCTATGATTCATCAATGGAATACTAATACAAGATTCAATTTATTTTGATACAGATAATTATTCCAAATAACTACCATACATTGGAAAATACTCATAAACATTACACAACAAGATTGAAGAACCTGATATATATTTCCTATAGGCAACCTCTTCAAGTTCCGAGATGAATATGTTGGGAAAATGATGATACAACTGCAACAACTCTTAGGTGAATACAACAGACCTATAATGGCATATATCAACTAACACGTATATAGGAAACAGACCAGCAGTCATAGAAGTCCTGTAGATGATCAAATCGGTCCAGTTCCCACAATAACTCAACTATAGAAATGAGAGATTTGGCCCAGGTAAGAAATATAAGCCACCAACAGTTCAGAAATGAATCACAATTGAGGAAACTCTGCCTAATGATTTCCCAGCTCGCCCAACATAATAAATCGGCCCACTATCCACCATAAATCATCCACCAAGGTAGTAAACTTGCCCAAGATGGAAGATG
Source organism: Picea glauca (assembly GCA_000966675.3). Classification (NCBI taxonomy): domain Eukaryota; kingdom Viridiplantae; phylum Streptophyta; class Pinopsida; order Pinales; family Pinaceae; genus Picea; species Picea glauca. Next base: position 39,400 of record JZKD02S2236335.1, read on the forward strand.
AGTCGGCCAACAAGATAAATAACAGACCAAGGTCATAAGAATCGCCCCAACACCGCCAATATTTGCCCAACAAGAGAAGAATGTGTCGAACAAGTGAATAATGTACCCAAAGGTCAAGAGATGTGCCCAATAAGAGAAGAATGTACCCAACAGGTAAGAGGTTGCCTCCTAAGTACAAAACTTGAATCAACTGATCCAAGGGATAAAAAAAATGCTCAAAAATCAAAGTGCTCGGAATTTCTTGAAAATGGATTCATTGCGTAGATCTCATCCTCACGATCCCAACGCAACTTGAACGGGCTCAAACGAAGTCTATATGGTTGAGATATCGTGTTCTGTCCACTTTTCCAAACATGCAAAATGTTGACCGTACATAGTCTGTACAGGTTGACTGTGCAGACTGTACTGATGATGTGGCAAGGGGACCATACTGCTGACATGGCAGGTGATGACATGGTAAGTGGTTTCATGGTCCAATCCGGCGCTGACACATGGCATGTTCGTGGTGAATGGAAAGGTGCCACGTGGCCCAGGTAGAGGTCGCCATGTGGCATCGCGTTATTGGTTTGATGGCTTAAAATTTTATTGAGTCAGCCGAGGTCGACCCCGCGACATCCATGGGAAAAGTCGTGTTGATTTTTCAATAAACTAGGTTTTAAGCATGAAGTTCATTCCATTTTTATCATTTAACCATAACCATAAATGTTGCAGCAACTAAGATCACAAGAAGAAGAACCATGCACAAGAACGCAAGAAGTATCCTGGGAAACCCTTCTCAACAAGGGAAGAAAACCCAACCAAATCCTTTTCTATATTCCTCAAGAGAAATACCTTCACCACCAAGATAAAACCTAGCACACAAGAGGGTGCTCAAACCATAGAAGACTAGCGCCCAAGAGAGGTACGCACTTTTCCCAAGAAGGTGTACTTGCTAAAATTTCCAAACTCACATGAAACATATGATTCCTCAATGGGGAATTTACTTTTACTTATACTAACCTGAACCTATCAACAGAAGTGTCTATTGGCACAACAGGGCCGACCTCACTATCTTATAATATAATTAATATTAACCAGATTAATTATCTTTTACATTAATTAACAACCACATTAAGGTGGGGCCAACTTGTACCCCTTTACATTACAATTAAGGTTACAAGCAGGTTTGAATCTTGTACAATATATCAAAGGATATGATACACCCACTTGTGCTCATCCACTAGGGGCACATCCATAGGGATTTCCATATCTTTGGCTCACTGTATTACACAAAAGAACTAGATACTCACATGTTCACCCATGCTTGTCCACAGGCACGTCCACTCTATAGATCTTCTTTCCCACTACCTCACATAGGAGAATCATCTGGAGTTTTCTTGTCAACCCTACTGATCAGAGGAGGCTAATAGATCATCATCATTTATGTTCACATGATGGTGCACCCAACACTTTGGGATTTCACACGTTCACCTTGTGCTTAGCCACATGCACGTCTAACTCAATAGATCGCCTTTCCCACTAGATAATCATTTCGAGTTATTCTCAACTCTCTGAATGGAGGAGGTCATCTCTACGTTCCATCTCTATCTCAGGTAGTAACCGTGCACCCTTCTTAGTGTCTTTCTCTCAAGTTTGTAAGCTGTAGAAAGACTCACATAGGTGCAATGATCCACATCTCACAGGTTTGTAAGCTAGAGAATGTCTCACATAGCTGCAATCATCAACAGTCCCTCTTAGCTAGGGATGCTTTCTTCATCATGCCAAGTCTCACACAGATGTGATCTGAATTTTGTCTTGGCTGGAATCATCAATACTCCCTCTCAACTAGTAAGGCATTCTTCACAAAGTTAGTTTGGTGAAGATGTCTGCAATCTGCTCATGTGTAGGAAGGTACTACATGTGTACAATTTTCCTTTGTATCATATTTATGATATAAGGATATTTCATCTCATTGTGTTTCGATCCATCATGAAACACTGGGTTCTCAAGGATTTTTACACATGACTCTTGGTTATCATCATAGGATCCATCTCATGGTCAATTAAATCTGTTAGAATCTTGTGAAGCCATATTTCTTTGCACACTCGATGCCATATATTTTGCCTTTGTGGTGCTCAAAACCACAGAGTTTTGTTTCCTGCTACATCAGGAAACCATGGAAAACCTCACGGTAGAACAATAACCAGATGTGTTATTTTGGTCCACTGTACTTTCTTCTTAATCTGAATCGGCATATCTTGCAAACTCAAGTTCACACTGGAGGCATATCTCAGGTCATATCCAACTGTGCCTCGTATATATCTCAATACATGTTTTGTTGTTGTCTAGTGAGTCTGTCTTGGCTGACTCATGAAATGACTAAGCACATTCAGTGCAAGGCATGAATCAAATCCGATTTTAACTAGATACATCAATGATCCAATCAATTGTGGATTGGTCTCATCTGGATCATCATCAATCCTTTTCTTTAAATCCATCACGGTGGATTTTGTATTCTTTCACACTGAATATTTTCCTTGACTCAGAAAAATCTCGTCAGTTCTCTGTCATACTTCTTGTCTCAAGAAGTAGTGCATCATACTTAAATTCTTCATCTCGAATTCAAAAGTCAAGGATTACTTGTATCCAACAACAAGGCTTTCTGAATAAGTCATCAAAATCAAGCTCTCGTCACCAACACTTGTAATAATATAGGTTTGGATTAGCAACATTCTTGTTGTAATCCAAACTCATAAAGAATCTATCTATCTGATATAGTTTCCAACTCATGGATGGTAGTACGGATGGAAGTGTATCAAGTTTACTGGATGAAGTGTCTCATCATAGACCACTCCCTCTATTTGTGAGAAACCTCTGGCTATAGATCTTGTTTTGTATTTCTCAACACTTCCATTAGCTGCATGCTTGATCTTATAGATACACTTGGAGGTTACCACATACTTCCCTTCTGGTCCCTAAACAATATCTTCTACACCATTTTTTAAGATATACTGGTATTCCTCTATTATGGCATCTTTCCATACCTGTTCTCCTATTTATTCTCTAAGACAATGAGGCTCAACATCAATGAAGTGGCTCATGACTGAAGGATAGCTCAAAAATCTCTTTTGCTTTCTCGAGATGTGCCTTGAGAGGTGTGTATGTTTCTCTTTCTCTTGCAGAGTGAGTCTAGGTAGGCCTTTTATACCGTACTGCAATATCTGTGAACATATCATCGGGAACAACTGAATTTATGTTTGTCTCCCTCTGAATTGCTAAAGGGGGAGAAGGTATTGTCTTACTGTCAATCTCCATCTGAGATTCTCTAGGTCTTTGAAAGACTATCTCTTCTTCAAGGACAACATCTATGATTGTCTCATATAATAATCAATCGAATATGGTTTGGACTCCCGTACCAGGAATAATAGTCCAAGTCTTTGAAGGCTCCCATAGTAGGGATTTATTCAAAATTGCAATCAACTATAACATTTGAAGTCAATTTGTTTACCTGGTTTGTAGTCATGCTTTAGTTTTAGAGGAAGTACTTCTCCTCCCTCTTTTCTTCATTATTTTGAGGTGGGTCTAGATCAATGTCAGCGATGGAAGCATATTGTCTTACCTTCTTCCTCGTTGGAAAGTTTCTTGCATAGTGTCCATAACCATCACATCTGAAGCACTTAATTTATGAAACATCTCTTCTTTGATATCCTGGATTTGATGAAGACTTTTCACCTTTAAAAGTTTGCCTGAAATTTATTTTGAATTTTCCTCACTTCTTTTATATGGAGTGCAAGAGTGTGATTTTATTATGAGGAATCTTCCACTCCTTTATTTCTAAGTCTAATTTCTTCTTAAGTGCAATCTGTCCATAGATGATCAAAGGTTGGTAGAGCTTCTCTTCCACTGATACTTTGAATTAATATTCTGCAGGAAATTTCAGCACCTTAGAAACCCTAGGGCCAAAAATCAAAATTTCTCGGAATTTCACTTTTAGAGCTTCTGGAGATGCACTGGAGGAGGTTGTACTCTTCTATGCCAAAAGTGGCCCCAATGTCCAAGTATTAATGGTTGAATCACCATTGAAAGGAAGGTCATAGATAATTTTCTGGAAACCCTAGAAGGGCCATACGATTCTGCAAAAGGTGAGTTGAGACTTGGTGGATGCTTGTGAAATGGGTTCTTTCAAGACCTACGCTCTGATACCATGTTGATTTTTCAATAAACTAGGTTAAGCATGAATTCATTCCATTTTTGGCATTTAACCATAACCATAAATGTTGCAACAACCAAGATCACAAGAAGAAGCACCATGCACAAGAACACAAGAAGTATCCTGGGTAACCCTTCTCAACAATGGAAGAAAACCCAGCCAAATCCTTTGCTATATTCCTCAAGAGAAAGACCTTCACCACCAAGATAAACCCTAGCACACGAGAGGGTGATAAAACCCTAGAAGACTAGCGCCCAAGAGAGGTGTGCACTTTTCCCAAGAAGGTGTACTTCCTAAAATTTCCAAACTCACATGAAAGATATGATTCCCCAATGGGGAATTTACTTTTACTTATACTAACCTGAACCTGCCAACAAAAGTGTCTATTGACACAACATGGCCGACTTCACTAGCTTATAATATAATTAATATTACCTAGATTAATTATCTTTTGCATTAATTAACAGTCACATTAAGGTGGGGCCGATTTGTACCCCTTTACATTACAATTAGGGTTACATGTAGGTCTGACTCTTGTACAATATAACAAAGGATCTGATACACCCACTAGTTCTCATCCATTGGGGGCACATCCATAGGGATGTCCATATCTCTGGCTCACTGCATTACACAAAAGAACAAAATCTTCACACGTTCACCTGTGCTCGTCCACATGCACGTCCACTCTACAGATCTTCTTTCCCACTGCCTCACATAAGAGAATCATCTGGAGTTTTCTCCTCAACTCTGCTACTGCGAGGAGGCTAATACATCATCTTCATTTCTATTCACATGATGATGCACCCAACACTTTGGGATTTCACACATTCACCTTGTGCTCAGTCACAGGCACGTCTAACTCAACAGATCACCTTTCCCACTAGATAATCATCTAGAGTTCTTCTCAACTCTCTGAATGGAGGAGGTCATCTCTACGTTCCAACTTTGTCTCAGGTAGGAAACATGTACCCTTCTTAGGGACTTTCTCTCAGGTTTGTAAGCTGGAGAAAGACTCACATAGCTGTAATGATCCACATCTCATAGGTTTGTAAACTGGAGAATGTCTCACATAGCTGCAATCATCAACAAGTCTTGGCAAAGGTCGGACTACTAGCTCGCCCACATATTGTTTCTTAACCTCTATGTTCTAAAATTATATTTAATTTTGCAAATGTTTTCATTCGGCAGGAGTTTGGGCTAGGGCTTAGCCCTAGGCCTTGGTCACCATACACCATTCCATACGACTAACACAGGGATCCAAATGGTTAGTCGACGGGTGCATAAATTCGGGTCGGCGCCCAGCCATATCGAGGGCCACGCGACCACGAACTCCGCCCATTAAGGTGCCTAACCTGATAACCGTGCGACAATCTCGCCCACGACCTAGATTGTGTGCAGAGTCAGGTTTTGGGAGTGGTGAGCTATGTTTGGTCATCTTGGGTGCGTTTTGGCGAGCAAGTACAACAAGCTGTTGGGGAGAAACTTCCAGGAAGGGTATTCTTCTCATTTTTTGGCCAAACCAGGTGCAGAAAGAGCCCAACTAGGGGTTTTTGGACATTATGGAGCCATTGAAGCCATCTATTTTGCATTCTGAGCATTGTGAATCTGATTTTGACACTTTGAGCATTAATGAAAATGATCTATTGGAAGCTGGACCAAGAGATGTAACCCAAGAGAGGGGTGAACTCCTTTATCATTTTGTTGTGTTATTTGCTTGTTTATGATGGTTGTTTAAGTCTGTTTATGCTTCTCATGTTAAGTAAAAAAAATCATTAAGTTTATGTGTTGGAACTTGATCCAATTTCCTAAGTCACATAACTATTTCACTTGCAAATTTATACACACAAACCTTTTTCATTTTCAGATCAAGTTGGTATCAGAGCAAATTTTTTGAAGGTTTGGTTGTTTGCAAGTGTTTGTTTTCTCATGCTTACAAGGTTGAAGCTCACAAGAGGAGAAGGTCAACTTATAGAGCCAAGTTCTCAACTTTCAAGAAGGAGAACTATACATTCACCTTAAGCTTCAAGGAGGCATTCACCAAGTATGGCTCATGAGGA
>JZKD02S2236336.1:6298-16301 GCA_000966675.3 Picea glauca
TTTCCTCGAGAGAAGAAGTTGTATTTTCATTTGTAAAAACCCCTTTTTGAAGGATTTGCATAGGTTTCTATATACACAGGGTGTTGAAATGCCTAATTTCTGCAAGTTGCTCTATAGCTAGGGTGTGGAGTTTCCATAGGATGCAGTATATATAGGGTGTGGCAGCCTTCATATGTGGGAAAAATGAGCATTTTCTCGATGCTTCTAGAAGGAGAAGCTTCTATGGCGAGGTGGCCTTCAAATGGTTTGGATCTTACCCGATTTCATGATTTAGTGGGATCACACTAACCTCTTCACCTTCTTCTCTTCAACTTATAAAAGGAGAGGATCTCTCATGGAGAAAGTTAGTTCATTTGAGCTTGGGAAATTTATGTTGGCTTTGAGCTTTTCTTTGTCAAGATAGATTGAGAGTAGCTATTAGATAGATAGTCTCATAATCCATTGGAGCAAGAAGTGTATGGGAATATATATTGAAGGGCATGATCCAGTTTTATCCCTTGACATGGTGTCCTTTCAGATCATTGTCCTCTTGGAAGTCATGATCAAGAAGAGTGTTGATCATAGTTTTCTGATTTCAAGATCGTTAAAAAATGAAACTAGTTATGAGGATAGTTTTTTTGTCTCTGTGGAAACCTCGTTAAAAATGAAACATAGCTTATGAGCACAGTTCCTGTTTCTGTGTCACGCTCGTTAAAAAATGAAACATAGGTCTAGGGATTGAACCTAGATTCTCGAGCATATTTCTTGTTCTTGTGTCAAGATCGTTAAAAAATGAAATAGTTTTCCCCCTCTTTGTTTGAGTCAAGTCCTTCATCTAGTATTTGAAGCTTCCTTTCATCCACCTTTGTAGTTGGATGAAATGAAGGTTAGGGGGAAATGCTTCTAGACTTTGGACTTCATGTTGAAGTTGAGCCACTAGCTTCTTAAGCTGGGGGATAGGTACCAACCATGCATTGGGAATTCACAAGCATAGTTTTTTATGGTTCAAGCTTGCGTAAAAATTAAACCACCTACCCCAAGCATAGTTTCCTCTGGTTCAAGCTTGTCTAAAAATAAAACCAGGTCCAAGCACAATTTTGTTTAGTTTTTAATCTTGTGTAAAAATAAAATCTATCCCAAGCATAGTTTTGTTTTGTTTTAAAGCTTGTGTAAAAATAAAAAACAATCTCGAGCTTAGTATTTTTTCTTTCTCATACTCATAGATACATGACAATAATTTGTTGAGCTTAGTCTTTGTTCTTTCTCGTGCTCATAAATCGATGAGAATGTAATTGAGTATACTTTTATCAAATTTTTGGACTCGTAAAGGTTATACAAAAAAGGAAACCCCTGGAGTTCACTTTAATCTCTTTTGAGACTCTCTAAACATGAAAAGATTGTCGAGCGATCTTGTTGTTTTCACACTCGTTAAAGTATTAGAAAACACGCTTGTTGAGCGATAGTTTATCTCTTTTTCAGTCTCACTAGACTACTTTACAAAAAAGGAATTGAGAGAGTTCTCGTTAAGTATTTTTCAGACTCTCTAAACATGAAAAACCCCTAAGTTTTCTTTCTTTGGACTCGTAAAACAAACATTGGAAGGCCCATATGGGACCGAACCACTCCTTCTTAGGGTTCGTTAAACATAAAATGAGGGACTCGTCTGAAGGATGAGATTACATTTCTATCATATTTGATCCTCCTCAAGTTTGTGAAAAAATAAAGAGGTACTCGCCAGAAATGGTGGGGGAAAAATTGGGAAAGAAATGTGTCTAAACTTGTATTTTATGGAAGAGTCACTTTTGAACATGATACTCTTTCACTCGCCTTGCGTCTAGGTTGGAAAATACACTTGTGTCTTGATCATACTCATTTATGACATTACAAATTGGTATGCGATCCCTGTTGTTGAGTCAGGTTTTCCAAGACAGTTGTCATCTCGTGAATATGTTCAAAAAATAAGTTTAACCCAGAAATCCTTCTATTGCGCCGGCCATTTTTGCAGTCCTTAAGCCTTCTATTACATCATCCATCCCTGAGTCAGTCCTGAATCGCTTGTTACTTTGATATACATCAAATATTGTCACTCATTTCATGTCATTGATGGGGGATACATTAAGGTCCTCCTTTGATGAGTCTTTTCCTGTCAACTTCAACTCATTATCCTGGAATTAGAATTAGAAACTAATTGGTACCTTGGAACTTGCATGCCTCAATGACAGGTTTCCTCGCTTTCGACAGTGGGTTTTCATTGTTGACCCCTGATCATAAGATTCTTCCGAGTGTTCAACCTCATCTCATTGATTCACATTCGTTGGATTGTACTAGTGTACCTTGGGAGTCATTGACATTAATGGTGATTTCCCTCACATTTGTTAATGGTATTCATTAATGACCAATAGTCAAGTGGTTTCTACCATGTTTGACTTCAACACATGTGTTCGCATGGTTAGATTCGTACTATAGAGTAGTGAGATGAAGACCCTGAATATTTTCTCATAGTTTCAGGTTGAGTTGGAGTATATTCATTTTGTACTATTACATAGATCCACATTGTATGTCTCGTGGCTATGTCCAAATTTGAGTCTTTAACACATAGATCCATAGTGTATTTTTGGTGGCTATGTTCAGATTTGAGTCATAATGACATGGATACACAGTGTATGTTTGGTGGCCATGACCTGTCTTACTTGACATGGATCTTTGCATGTTGGCATTTATGCTTTGATTCATTTGTATTCTAAGTATGGGGATGCCTAACTCAATGATGATATATTATTGTACTATATTTCCTTGTTTGTTAATAGATTTTCGACCGACGTGTTCCTTGTTCCCTACAAACACGCGACAAAGTATTTCAGCTATCACTCTATTATAACTTCATACTTTTGGGGACTCTCTGTTACACATTATTTTCGTCAACCTTATGACCATTAATGATGTAAACCTATCCTTTGTCTTTAGAAGGATGAATAGCCTGAATTCCTGAAGAAAGAAGGGAGAAGAACTTTCCTTGAGAGATGAAGTTGTATTTTCCTTTGTACAAGCGCTATTTTGGAGGATTTCCATTGGTTGCTATATACACAGGGTGCGGAAATGCCTGATTTCTAGAGGTTTCTCTATAGCTAGGGTGAGATTTTCCATAGGATGCACTATAGCTAGTGTGTGGCGACCTTAATACATGGGAAAAACAAGCATTTTCTTGATGCTTATAGAAGGAGAAGCTTCTATGGTGAGGTGGCCTCCGAATGGTTTGGATATTAATCACTTTCATGATTTAGTGGGCTCATCCTAACCTCCTCACCTTATCCTCTTCAGATTATAAAAGGAGAGGAGCACTCATGGAGAAAGTTAGTTGGATTGAGCTTGGGAAATTTATGTTGGCTTTGATCTTTTCTTTTTCAAGATAGATTGTGAGTATCTATTAGATACAGAATCTCAGAATCTATTGGAGCAAGAAGTGTGTGGGAAGATCTCTTGAAGGCCATGATCTAGTTTTATCCCTTGACATGGTGTCCTTCCAGAGCATTGTCCTCTTGGAATCCATGATCAAGAAGAGTGTTGAGCATAGTTTTCTATTTTCAAGCTCGTTAAAAAATGACACCAGTTACGAGGATAGTTTTTGCGTCTTTATGGAAACTTCATTAAAAAATGAAACATAGCTTACGAGCACAGTTCTTTTTTCTGTTTCAAGATCGCTAAAAAATGAAACATAGGTCTAGGTATTGAACCTGGATTCTCAAGCATAGTTCTTGTTCCTATATTAAGCTCGTTAAAAAATGAAATGGTTTTACCCCTCTCTGTTTGAATCAAGTCCTGCATCTAGTATTTGAAGCTTCCTTTCATCCACCTTTTCAGTTGGATGAAACGAAGATTGGGAGGCAATGCTTCTAGCCTTTGGACTTCATGTTGAAGTTGAGCCACTAGCTTCTTAAGATGGGGGATAAGTACCAACCATGCATTGGGAAGTTGCAAGAATAATTTTTTATGGTTCAATCTTGTGTAAAAATGAAACCACCTACCCTAAGCATAGTTTCCTCTAGTTCAAGATTTTCTAAAAATGAAACCAGGTCCAAGCATAGTTTTGTTTAGTTTTTAAAATTGTCTAAAAATAAAATCTACCCCAAGCATAGTTTTGTTTTGTTTTAAATCTTGTGTAAAAATGAAAACAATCAAGAGCTTAGTATTTGTTCTTTCTCATGCTCGTAAATACATGAGAATAAGTTTTCGAGCTTAGTATTTTTTCTTTCTCGTGCTCGTAAATCGATAAGAATGTAACCGGGTATATTTTTATCACTTTTTTGGACTCGTAAAGGTTATACAAAAAAGGAACCCCCTGGAGTTCCCTTTAAGCTCTTCTGAGACTCTCTAAACATGAAAAGATTGCCGAGCGATCTTGTTCTTTTCATGCTCATTAGAGTATTATAAAACACGCTTGTTGAGTGATAGTTTATCTCTTTTTCAGTCTCATCCGACTACTTGACGAAAAAGGAATTGAGAGAGTTCTCTTTAAGTATTTTTCAGACTCTCTAAACATGAAAAACCCCTGAGTTTTCTTTCATTGGACTCGTAAAACAAACATTGGAAGGCCCATATGGGACTGAACCACTCCTTCTTAGGGTTCATTAAACATACTCTGAGGGACTCATTTGAAGGATGATCTTACATTTCAAGCATATGTTATCCTCCTCAAGCTTGTGTAAAAATAAAGAGGTACTCGCCAAAAATGGTGGGGGGGAAATTGGGAAAGAAATGTGTCTAAACTTGTATTCTATGGAAGAGCCTCTTTTGAACATGACACCCTTTCACTCGCCTTGCATCTAGGTTGGAAAATACACTTGTCTCTTGATCATACTCTATAAGATTACAAATTGGTATGTGATCCCTGTTGTTGAGTTAGGTTTTCCAAGACAATTGTCGTGTTGTGAATATGTTCAAAAACCAAGTTCAACCCATAAATCCTTCTATTGCATCGGCCATTTTTGTATTCCTTAAGCATTCTATTGGATTATCCATCCTTGAGTTAGTCTTGAATTGCTTGTTACTCTGATCTACATCAAATCTCGTTACCCGTTTCGTATCATTGATGGGGGATACATTAAGGCCCTCTTGTGACGAGTCTTTTCCTACCAACTTCAACTCATTATCCAGGAATTAGACTTAGAAACTAATTGGTACATTGGAACTTGCATGCCTCAATGGCAGGTTTCCTCGCTTTCAAAAATGGTTTTTCATTATTGACCCCTGATCGGAAGATTTCATCGAGTGTTCGAACTCATCTCATCGATTCACATTCGTTGGATTGTACTAGTGTACCTTGGGAGTCATTGACATTAATGGTGATTTCCCTTGCACTTGTTAATGGTATTCATTAATGATTGGTAATCAAGTGGTTTATACCATGTTCAACTTCAGCACATGTATTCACATGGTTAGATTCATACTATAGAGTGGTGAGATGAAGACCCTGAATATTTTCTCACAAATTCAAGTTGCGTTGGAGTATATTCAGTTTTTACTATTGCATAGATCCACATTGTATGTCTCGTGGCTATGTCCAAATTTGAGTCTTTAACACATAGATCCAGAGTGTATTTTTTGTGGCTATGTTCAGATTTAAGTCATAATGGCATGGAGACACAGTGTATGTTTGGTGGACATGACCTATGTTACTTGACATGGATCTTTGAATGTTGGCATTTATGCTTTGATTCATTTGTATTCTGAGTATGGGAATGCCTACATCAGTGATGATATATTATTGTACTGTATTTCCTTGTTTGTTGGTATATTTCCAACCCACGTGTTCCTTGTTCCCTACAAACACTCGACAAAGTATTTCAGCTATCACTCTGTTCTAACTTCATACTTTTGGGAACTCTCTGTTACACATTATTTTTGTCAAGCTTATGACCATTAATGATGTAAACCTATCCTTTTTCTTTAGAAGGATGAATATCCTAAATTCCTAAAGAAAGAAGGGGGAAGAACTTTCCCTAAGAGAAGAAGTTGTATTTTCCATTGTAAAAGCCCTATTTTAGAGGATTTGCATAGGTTCCTATATACATAGGGTGCGGAAATGCCTGATTTCTAGAGGTTTCTCTATAGATAGGGTGTATATTTTCCACAGGATGCACTATAGATAGGGTGTGACGACCTTCATAAGTGGGGAAAATGAGCATTTTCTTGATGCTTCTAGAAGGAGAAACCTCTATGGTGAGGTGGCCTCTGAATGGTTTTGATATTAGTCTCTTTCATGATTTAGTGGGATAATCCTAACCTCCTCACCTTATCCTATTCAGATTATAAAAGGAGAGGAGCTCTCATGGAGAAAGTTAGTTGGATTGAGCTTGGGAAATTTATGTTGGCTTTGATCTTTGCTTTGTCAAGATAGATTGTGAGTAGCTATCAGATACACAATCTGAGAATCCATTGGAGCAAGAAGTCTGTGGGAAGATATCTTGAAGGCCATGACCGAGTTTTATCCCTTGACATGGTGTCCTTCCAGAGCATTGTCCTCTTGGAATCCGTGATCAAGAAGAGTGTTGAGCATAGTTTTTTTCTTTCAAGCTCGTTAAAAAATGAAACCAGTTACGAGGATAGTTTTTGCATCTCTGTGGAAACCTCAATAAAAAATGAAACATATCTTACAAGCACAATTCCTATTTCTGTGTCAAGCACGTTAAAAAATGAAACATAGGTTTAGGCATTGAACCTGGATTCTCGAGGATAGTTCATGTTCCTGTGTCAAGCTCGTTAAAAAATGAAATAGTTTTCCCCCTGCATCTAGTATTTGAAGCTTCCTTTCATCCACCTTTGCAGTTGGATGAAACAAAGCTTGTGGGGAAATGCTTCCAGCCTTTGGAATTCATGTTGAAGTTGAGCCACTAGCTTCTTAAGCTGGGGGATAAGTACCAACTATGCATTGGGAAGTCACAAGCATAGTTTTCTATGGTTCAAGCTTGTGTAAAAATGAAACCACCTACCCCAAGCATAGTTTCCTCTAGTTCAAGATTTTCTAAAAATGAAACCAGGTTAAGGTATATTTTTGTTTAGTTTTTAATCTTGTGTAAAAATAAAATCTATCCCAAGCATAGTTTTGTTTTGTTTTAAATCTTGTGTAAAAATGAAAACAATCTTGAGCTTAGTATTTGTTCTTTCTCATGCTCGTAAATACATAAGAATAAGTTGTCGAGCTTAGTCTTTTTTCTTTCTCATGCTTTTAAATCGATGAGAATGTAACTGAGTATATTTTTATCACTTTTTCATACTCGTAAAGGTTATACAAAAAATGAACCCCCTGGAATTCCCTTTAATCTCTTTTGTGACTCTCTAAACATGAAAAGATTGCCGAATGATCTTATTCTTTTCACGCTCATTAAAGTATTAGAAAAAACGCTTGTTGAGCGATAGTTTATCTCTTTTTCGGTCTCATTAGACTACTTTACAAAAAAGGAATTGAGAGAGTTCTCTTTAAGTATTTTTCAGACTCTCTAAACATGAAAAACCCATGAGATGTCTTTCTTTGGACTCATAAAACAAACATTGGAAGGCCCATATGGGACCAAACCACTCATTCTTAGGGTTCGTTAAACATACTATGAGGGAATCGTCCAAAGGATGAACTTACATTTCAAGCATATGTTATCCTCCTCAATATTGTGTAAAAATAAAGAGGTACTCGCCAGAAATGGTGGGGGCAAAATTGGGAAAGAAATGTGTCTAAATTTGTATTCTATGGAAGATTCACTTTTGAACATGACACCCTTTCACTTGCCTTGCATCTAGGTTGGAAAATACACTTGTCTCTTGATCATACTCCTTTATAAGATTACAAATTTATATGTGATCCCTGTTGTTGAGTCAGGTTTTCCAAGACAATTGTCGTTTCGTGAATATGTTCAAAAAATAAGTTCAACCCAAAAAACCTTCTATTGCGTCGGCCATTTCTGCAGTCCTTAAGCCTTCTATTGCATCGACAATCCCTGAGTTAGTATTGAATCACTTGTTACTCTGATCTACATCAAATCTTATTACCCGTTTCATGTCATTGATGGGGGATACATTAAGGCCCTCCTGTGACGAGTCTTTTCCTGTCGAATTCAACTCATTATCCAAGAATTAGACTTAGAAACTAATTGGTACCTTGGAACTTTCATGCCTCAATGGTAGGTTTCCTCACTTTCGACAATGGGTTTTGATTATTGACCCCTAATCGAAAGATTCCGCCAAGTGTTCGACCTCAACTCATTGATTCACATTCGTTGGATTGTACTAGTCTACCTTGGGATTCATTAACATTAATGGTGATTTCCCTCGCACTTGTCAACGATATTCATTAATGAACGGTAATCAAGTGGTTTCTACCATGTTTGATTTCAACACATGTATTCACATGGTTAGATTCGTACTATAAAGTGGTGGAGATGAAGACCCTGAATCTTTTCTCACAGATTCAGGTTGCATTGGAGTATATTCAGTTTGTACTATTTCATAGATCCACATTGTGTGTCTTGTGGATATGTCCAAATTTGAGTCTTTAACACATAGATCCACAGTGTATTGTGTGTGGCTATGTTCATATTTGAGTCATAATGGCATGGATCCACAGTGTACATTTGGTGGCCATGACCTGTCTTACTTGAAATGGATCTTCGCATTTCAACATTTATGATTTGATTCATTTGTATTCTAAATATGGGAATGCCTACCTCAGTGATGATATATTATTGTATTGTATTTCCTTGTTTGTTGGCAGATTTTCGACCGACGTGTTCCTTGTTCCCTACTCACACTCGACAAATTATTTCAGCTATCACTCTGTTCTAAATTCATACTTTGTGGGGATCTATGTTACACATTATTTTGATCAACCTTATGACCATTAATGATGTAAAACTATCCTTTGTCTTTAGAAGGATCAATAGCCTAAATTCCTAAAGAAAGAAGGGAGAAGAAGTTTCCTTGAGAGAAGAAGTTGTATTTTCCTTTGTAAAAACCCTATTTTGGAGGATTTCCATAGGTTTCTATATACACAGGGTGTGGAAATGCGTGATTTCCACAGGTTTCTCTATAGATAGGGTGCAAATTTTTCGTAGGCTTCACTATAGATAGGGTGTGGTGGCCTTCGTACGTGGGAAAAATGAGAATTTTCTCGATGCTTCTAGAAGGAGAAGCTTCTATGGTGAGGTGGCCTCCGAATGGTTTGTATATTACTTGCTTTCATGATTTAGTGGGATAATCCTAACCTCCTCACCTTATCCTCTTCAACTTATAAAAGGACAGGAGCTCTCATGGAGAAAGTTAGTTGGATTAAGCTTGGGAAATTTATGTTGGCTTTGAGCTTTGCTTTGTCAAGATAGATTATGAGTAGCTATCAGATACACAATCTCAGAATCCATTGGAGAAAGAAGTGTGTGGGAAGCAAGGAACTGTTGGAAGGAACCTGACGACATCAAGGCATTTGGTTGTATCTTTATTCCACATTATATAATATAGTGTCATGCTTCTTTTCCATAAAATCATTAGCATTTTATTGCATAATTCCTTGATCATATGCATATGTTGTCATTGAATATACTTTTGCTGCTTTCACTTTGGTTGGTTTTTGTCTCACTGTAGGATCATTATCACAAGAGCACCGGAGCGAAACAAGAACAACAAAGGCATAAGGAATAAAAATTTAAAGGTATGTCTCTCGTCTTTTTTTTAGTAGTAAATTCGATGATTATAGCCTAGGTAAAGCGCCATGTCCTGTCTTGTTTTGTTCTACATCCAGGTGGATCTAGGGAGATTATTTTATGTCTGCATTCACCAATTTATCCAATAACAGGGTGCATGAAAGTGCATGATGGAAATAATGGTACAAATGAAGAAGTGAAGGAACATACCTCCTGGCCTTCCCCAAGAATATCACATAATCGATCCCCTACCTTAGACAAAAAGGGTAAGAGAGAGGGAGAGAGAGAGAAGGGGGGTGAGGGGAAAGGAGAGAGAGAGAGAGAGAGAGAGAGAGAGAGAGAGA
>JZKD02S2236336.1:33922-45056 GCA_000966675.3 Picea glauca
TCACAAACCACTAAGACCTGGATTTTCGCAAACACTTCGGTCTTGAGACATTTCATTCTAGATTGAATTTACAGAAAAATAATTTGTCAAAAGAAAATCTTGGTCACCGTTGTGAATTTTCAGTGCATACTATAATCATTCAATTCTACAAATCAAAATGAAAAACCAGGATTTGCAGGAGTGGAAAAAGATTTAGTTATAAGCTACAGCCTGCAGCTGATCGAACCTTAAGACACATCATGGAATAAGGAAACAACTCTTGTGGTAGGTTTGGAAGTTTTCCCAGAAAAGCGGGCAACATCTTTTCCTTACCAGGAAAGAGGAAACTGATCAAAACACAGTAGACACCGAGGGTAAAATTACAAGCAAGAGTATAAAATCTAAGTGGAAGGAGAAGATAAAATAGGAAGGTAATGTCGAGAAAGGTTTTTTCAAGCACTGGAGTGAGAGGAATCCTTTGAGTCAAATCCTTTTCATTCTCTTGAGATGGGAAGGAGATATTTGTAGATAATTAATGGAATATATTTCAGCAAATTATTTAGGTTTAGGTTGGATGGTTAGAAGGAATGATTGTTATCTTTTTAACCCAAGTTCAATTTCCATAAATAAAATTTTGAAAAACATATGTTTTTATTTTATTTTGTATTTGAAAACCCTACTATGTCAATGATTGATATTTCCTTTAACAAAAACAAAATTTCCTAAAAAAAAAAAACAGGGTCTTCCCTGTTCTGGACATTTTCTTCAATTAATTGGGCTTTGGAGGGATGGATGAGGTTAGGTCCATCGAAGAGTTTGTTAGACCCAATGAAAATAATAAGGTTGTGATTGAAGAAAGGATCCTTCTTCGAACCCTTCGCTATAACATTTGAGGAGGTTTCCTCTGCACAAGTATTTGTGGATTGTCTTGGTTATATATATATATATATATATATATATATATTATATTTCTAGCCACTTATAGGAAAAATATATAAGAACTAGATTTATTACAGAAGTTATCTTTGTAAATCACCTTAATACATCTAGTTGTTTTTCAGTAGCAATACTAATTTGTTGTGTGATGCCAACTTAACTTTAACATCCACTCTAAAACCCTCTTCTAAGATAACAAACAAAAAACACATAGCATGATATTAGATAGCCATAGAGTCAAATAGATAACAAAATTGATGCTTAATCCATTCTGAATGACGATTTCTCTCATTCTCTATTCTACTCTAGTAACTAGCAAAGATTATTTAGTGGGTAATTCATTCCTAAAGATTTTTCTTTGCTTGAATGTCGTGTTCTGATTCTTTTGATCATATTGGATACTTACATTTTTCTTGATAGTAAAATAGATTTTTTGAAAATCATGACCAAGGCATCTAATTTGATCCTAAGTTTACAATTTAAGTATATAATTTGACCCTAAGCAACTAAGCTTTTGATCCTTTGGTTGTAGTTTTGAAGATACACTTAGAATTAGGTGAAACAAAACATAGTGAGGCTACTCTCACACTCTATATTATTCAAAGAAGATTGATTACATCATTATATAAGAAATGACTCTACTTAGTCGGTTACAACAAACCACAAACAACTAGACTCTACATAAAGTGAAGTAGAGTTCAACTACACAACTGACTCTTGCTCCATTATTTCCGAGTCTCCCCCTTAATGGAGAATGGATTGACTTCTACACCTAACATCTCCCTAAACAACTCAAATTTAATTTTTCCAAGAGGCTTAGTGAAAATATCAACAACATTTTCACAAGTATTACAATACATAAGAGCTATTTCATTGGACTGCAACTTTTGTCTAACAAAATGAAACTGAGCATCAACATTCTTTTTCCTTGCATGAAAAATCGGATTATTCGTCTACTTGATTTAACTTTGATTATCAAATTTGATAATTGTAGGTTCCTTTTGTTCTTCTCCAACATCTTGAAGAAGTCTTCTCAACCAAACAAATTCACAAGTTGTTGCACACAAGGCTTTATATTTTTCTTCTGTAGAAGACAAAGATACAGTAGGCTACTTTTTAATCCTCCATGAAACAACCTCGCATCCAATGCCAAACGGATATCCAGTGGCTGATCTTCGATCATCTGGATTTCCAGCCCGATCATAATCTGAATAACCTGTCAAATCAACATCAAATGCATCAATATATTTAATACCATAATCAAGTGTTCCTTTTAGATACCTAAGTACTACCTTTTCTACATTCCAATGGATTTCTAGAGTTTTCTCCATAAAATGACTTAACACACTCACAAAATATGCAATATCAGGTCTGGTTGTCGTGAGATAATTCAAACTACCCACCATCTGTCTATACATAGTTCCATTCACCTCCTTTGGACCATCATCACAAGAAATTTTCACATTTTGTTGCATGGGAACAATAAAATATTTACATTGATCTGTTTTAAATCTCTTAAGTACTTCTGTGACATACTTACTCTGACAAACAAAAGTTTGGCCAACATTTCCCCAAACTTCAAGACCTAGGCAGTAATGTCACTCACCGAGATCTTTCATTTCAAAAACTTGTGATAACTGCTCCTTGATTTCATCAATTAATTTCCCTACATTTCCTATAATTATTAAATCATCAACATATAAGGAAATCAATACTATATACCCCTGTTCATCAAATTTGGTATACATATTTGGATCACTCTTGCTCCTCATAAAACCATGTTGAAGAAAGAAAGAGTCTATCTTCTCATACCATGACCTAGGTGCTTGTTTTAGTCCATACAATGCTTTCTTTAACTTACACACTAAGTGTTCTTTCCCTTGTTGCACAAACCCTTTAGGTTGAGTAAGGTAAACCTCCTCCTTTAACTCACCATTCAAAAATGCAGATTTAACATCTAATTGGTGTAGCTTCCAATGATACTTTGTATCTAAAGCAATTAACAATATGATAGTATTCAATTTAGCTACTGGTGCAAATGTTTCAGTATAATCAATACCTTTTGTTTGTGAATACACATTTGAAACCAATCTAGCCTTATATTTTTCTATACTACCATCCGATTTAAACTTGGGTTTGTCTATCCATTTGCATCCAATGGGATTTTTATGTTTAGGCAATTCAGTCAATTCCCAAGTATTGTTTTTCATTATAGATTCATATTCTTCCTCCATTACATTTATCCATTCATCATGTTCATTAGCTTTATCAAAACTCATGGGTTCTATGACATTTGAAATGCTACTCATTAGGGCATAGTCTCTATACCTCTCAGGGATCTGAACCTGTCGTGAATATCTTCTCAACTGATTATCTTCCTCCCCACTTTGTGTAGATATTTCTTCACCTCTAGATGAACTTTGACTACTTGAAGTGTCCATATCACTAAGTCCTTGTTGTTGTTGTTGTTGTTGTCACTGTGGTTGTGGCTGCTGCTGTGGTGGTTGTTGTTTCAATTGTGGTTGTTGCTTCTCTTCTTTAACTCCTTCATCAAGAAGTCTATGCCATTCCTCATGATTGTTGTTTTCATGATTTCCCACTTCCTGCTCATGTAAAAGTACATCTCTACCTGCAAATACTTTGTGAGTAGAAGGATCAAACAATTTGTATGCTTTGAATTCAGAAAAGTGCCCAATGAAAATAGATTTAATGGCTTTAGAATCCAATTTATTCCTATTCTCCTTTGGAGTATGTACAAAAGACTTACACCCAAATACTTTTAAATTATGAATTGCAGGTTTGGAACCATACAAGGCTTCAAAAGGAGTGACATTATCAAGACACCTTGTTGGACTTCTATTCTTTAAATAAACTACAGTATTTATGGCTTCAGACCAAAATGCATTCTAGAGATTCTTACCTTTCATCATACTACGTGCACAGTCGACCAGAGTTCTGTTTTTCCTTTTAGCCACTCCATTATTTTGTGGAGTGTAGGGTACTGTAAACTGTTGTACTATTCCATGATCTTTACAATATTTGATGAAGTCTCCTAATTTATACTCTCCCCCTTGATTTGAACAAAGGATTTTGAAGGATTTTCCTATTTTATTTTCCACCATGGTTCTGAATTCCTTAAAGTACTCAAAAACATCTCTTTTTCTTATAAGAAAATAAACCCATGTGTATCTCGTGTAATCATCAATAAATAATAGAAAGTAAAATTCACCTCCTAAAGACCTAGTCTGCATAGGCCCAAAAACATCAGTATGCACAAGATCTAACACATCTCTCTTTTTCCAATCAGGATTAGAGGGGAATTCATCTCTGTGCATCTTTCGTAATGAACATCGATCGCAAACAACATTCTCATTATTTAACATGGGAAGTCCTTCAGCCATATTCTTTTTCTGTAATAACAATAAATCAGGATGATTGATGTGGCCATACCTTTGATGCCAAAGAATCTCTGTTGGCATATTTGCAGAAGTAAGTGTATAATGTGCTTTGTTGTTAACATCAAGTTTGTATAGGCCTCCTACTTCGACTCCCATTGCAACAGTTTTGAATTGGTCCAACAGATCCTTCACTATGCAATAATTCTTGAAGAATTCAACCTTCAAGTTCTAATCTGTAATGGTGGACACATTGATCATATTTTTCTTTATCCCTGGTACATACACAACATTTCAAATGTGACAAATAGTACCATTCGACAATGTCATAGGAATTTCTCTGTATCCCTTGATCTGATGAGTGTGGTCATCTCCAAGATATATGTTGGAACCATTCTGTGTTTCTTTAAAATTAGCATACGAGTTCTTATTACAAGTCATATGTATTGATGCTTCAGAATCCACAAACCATGCATCCAAATCATCCAATTCAATAGATAAAGTAGCATTAGAAACAAATAGTCTAAGATCCCGTGAATTAAAATTCGAGGGTTCATCAATATCATCACTAGCAATAAATAATCTAAGATCATGATTTGAAGATTTTTCTACATAATGACTTGAATGTGTTCTAGGTTTATTCCTATACTCATAGCTCTTCTTCTTATGATAGTATCTAATAATATTTCTAGGTCTACCACAATAAAAACATCTCTTTGACTCAGTCCTGTTAAATTGCATACCTTGATTCGACCTTGGAGATTGTCTTCTCTATGATGAACTGCCTCTCTGCGATGAAATGCCTCCTCTGCCTCTTTCTCCTGATATCCCTCTCGCGGATCTCTTATTTGACCACAGTGCCAAATATTTATTTTGAGGCTTCAGATTCCCATGCCTCTCTTCCTCTTGCAGCAAAATACATGTTAGTTCTTCAAATGTAGGAGGTTTCTCCCTTGCTGCGAGACTTGTTATGAACATCTGATAATATTCTAGCATACCATTTAAGGTAATAGTGACAAGATCAATGTTGGAAACTATTTCCCCTATGTTTCCTAGATTTTCTTTCACCTCTTTAATACGACCCAAAAATGAACTAAAAGATTCATTTCCATCCATTTTAATGCTTAGCAATTTAGTTTTCAGGAACAAAAGATGATTTGTGTTTCTATTTTCATACAATGCTTTAAGCATTGTCCACATTTCAACAAAAGTTTTATCTTCTATAATATGCAGAATTATGCTATCTTTAACAGACATACGTAAAAATACCTTTGCCTTGTTTTCACGCTTATCCAAGTCTTGGATCTGTGTTGCTGTCACACCGAAAGCCACATCAGGTTTCTCTTCAGTTCCCTTCGTAATGGTCCAAACACCATAGCCTTCCATGAGCGTCTGCATCTTGAATTTCTAGTTAATGAAATTTGAGCCATCTAACTTGTTGGCTTCATTGAGGTAGGTTTCTTCTAGCGGATTCGCCATCTTTGCAAGTGTCTACTCGTTCAATCAAACAATGGATCATTGTATCACCAAACACACTTCAATCCTGAAGGTGGTGAATCAGGAAGAATATGAAAAAAATTCGTCAAGTGATGAGCAGTCCATCGCTCTGCCTATGGATCCACCAATCTGTCTCGACCTTGACTCTCATATTTCATAAAAGAAATATAAGAAAACTTTTTTTTTTTTTAAATAGAAGAAAACCTTTAAAAGGAAATCTTAACACCACTTCATGTATTAAAAAAAAAAAATCCTTAAAAGAAACCCCCTTTTTTTTAATACACATACATGCATCCACTTTTAAATAATGCATTCACCTTTAAATCATAACTCCACCTCCCATAAAACTTAATATCCAAAATATCCACTTTTAAAATTTTTTATACCTCAGTCTTATTCAAATGCTCCAAAAAACTTATGCTTTACCAAAGCTCACGCATTCCAAACCTTAACTCACTTTTTTTTTTAACTCAATTTTTTTTTTTGGTTGGAACAAACTCTCACGCATTCAAGCAGATCAGTGTTACGCACCATACAACAATGGCATCTCCTTCACATTCCATGCGACTCAGCTCGAATCTCACTACGGATTTACCAAAAAGCTCACAGATTTGCTCACGACCGTCCTGCCTCAATTTTCTCACATATTTGGTCATGGATTTGCCTTACCACGCGACCTCTCCTTACCACACAGGAGAACTCATGATTTACCAAAAAAACATTGATGTCAGCGCTCCTTAGAGGAATGATTGGGAGCGCTAGCGCACTTGAAAAATAGTAGGGGGAGCGCTAGTCACAATTTTCAGCGCTCCTGGAGAGTGGAGGAGGGAACACGAGCACTCCAGCACCCTTAAACGCACACAAAGGGAGCGCTAGTCCTCTGATTTTTTTAATTTCACAAGTGTGAGAGAGTCAATTCTCTCTAACACTATATATGGGAGCATTGGTGATTTTTTAAAATCACTTCGAGATCAGACCTCGTCTTAGAGAGATGGATCTCCAACACAGCTCTGATACCAATTTAGAATTAGGAGAAACAACACACAGTGAGATTATGCTCACACTCTATATTATTCAATGAATATTGATTACATCATTATATAGGAAACGACTCTACTTAGTCGGTTACAACAAACCACAAACAACTAGAATCTACATTAAGTGAAGTAGAGTTCAACTACTCAACTGACTCTTGTTCCATTATTTCCATGTGATACTTGTGCAACACCTTCACAATCCAAAGAATCATGGAAAGATGGGCTAGAGAATCAATTCACAATCCATTATGTTAGTTCTTCCAGACTTTGTTTGATAACCAAATTTGAATCCCCATTAATGTTATCTTGGTAAACAACATACTTGATCCTCATATCGCACCATTATTGACACTTATAGTTGAGCCTCTTTCATTATCAACAAACTCTTTCCCAATTAAAATCTTAAAGTATTCACATTTGGAGGGTATCCTGTTTGACTCCACCATCCAATTTCTTAAATTTTACTAAAGCCAAAGTCTCATGTTGGTTGCTCATATGTCATTCTATATTTTTCATTCAAATTGAAATACATTACTCGAGTTTTTACTTAAATTTATTTCCTTGGTCAATGAATTTATGCAATGCTACCTTTAAGTGGCACATGCAGGATATTTTATTAGTTCTTCCATCAACAGCTCAATTCCATCAATAGCTCAAGTCAAAACTCAGATTTCAACATAGAAAACAATTTATACTTGTGTAAACAATTTCAACAACAATTGCAGAATTCTATGTCTCTACTTATTGTAGGAAAAGCCCAGGAATATACGATAAATCTTGGCTCGCATTGTTTATAGGTTGTAAATCTAAATCTAAATCTAGTGTTGAGTGTTCATTCTCAATCTTAAACATACGATTAGAGAAAGTTTAACATACAATGGGTTATCTTTGCTATCTATATAGATCATAGGATGAGAGCATCACTTATATTTTTTTATCTAAATTGTTCAATATCCTACCATTTTATTGATGTAATGTTGTTTTAACATTCTTTTGAGGCCTTTTGACAACAATAAAGTCAAGTAATTATTATAGTTGATGGAGATTTGTTAGTGGCTAATCTGTTTCTCTCATCCTATCTTTTGATTCTTTAGTGAGTAATCCTTACAAGATGATTTCTCAAATTCTCTGTTATCTTGGATGCTTATATTTTTCTGAATAATCCTTACTGGATGATTTCTCAAATGCTTTGTTATCTTGGATGCTTATATATGTAGCAGTACTCACATGTTTTTTGAAATAAAAAACTAAGCATGTAATTAGACCCCAAGTTTACAACCTAAGCATGTAACTTAATCACAAGTAGATAACCTAAATCTTATACTGCAAACTTTCGATCCATTGGTTGTAGTGTTAAAGATATTTGTGCAAAACCTTCACAATACAAAGAATCATTCGAAGGACAAGCTAGAATAATTTGTCCTTTAGTTTGCATCTAGACTCTTGATAGCCAAGTTTGAATACCCATATCATTAAGGCACTATTTTCCTAAACAATTTGAGAAGAATGACCTTTAGCTTGCATCCAAACTCCTGATAGCCAAGTTTGAATTCGTTAACTATACATAATTTTAGCATATCCCTTTGACTTCGACGTCCAATCCCTGAAATTATACCCACTGCCATTGGAGTGGAGACAAATTCTCAGGTTTCTTGCACCTATAAAGCATCAATACCAATTAGCTTGCATCTAGACTCTTGATAACCAATTTTGAATTCAATAACTATGCATAATTTTAGCATATCTCTTTGACTTCAACGTCCAATCTCTGAAATTGTACCCATTTCCATTGGAGTGGAGACAGATTCTCAGGTTTCTTGCACCTCTAAAGCATCAATACCAGGATATTGAACTAATTAAACAATCATAGTAAGCTCATCCTCTATTATGAATGTCTTTTAAATTGAAAAATATCTCTTCATTGCTCAACTTTTTACTTGAAGTTTTTCCAATATCGATGAATTTATGCATCACGACCTTTAAATTGTATTCATGATCCTCTAGGATTTCATCATTCAGGAACTAAGTAAAAACTTAGATTTCACTGAGAAAATAATTCCTACTAATATGCACACAATTTCAACTACAATTAAATCATATGTCTTTAAAGCCGGGGATAAAGGATCAAGCCTAGCTAACATTGTGTGTAAATCTAGTGTGGAAGTGTTTATTCTTAGCCTTAGGTATAATTGCTTCGTCATGTCCTTCCTAGACAAACTTCATAATTGAAACATATGTTTTCTAACTAAAATGAGTTAATAGATTTATAACCAATAACACCCTTTTTTATATCTTAAATTGCCCCTTGAATTTGCACTTTTTCTTGTGTCATCAATGCCATTTATTTGCTTCTCCACAATGAGCTATCTACTAAAATATTTCTCCATGTTGATTTATCTACTAGCATATTTGTTCACAACAGAAGTTTGATGCACAAAATCTTCAGTTATAATGTGCTTATTGCAACTCAGTCTTCCAAAGTCTTCTCAACCTCCCCCAGGTCCCCATTTATTTGCTTCTCCATGTTGAGCCATCTACTGGCATATTTTTCCACAATAGAAGTTTGATGCACAAAATCTTTAGTTATGATATTCTTATTGCAACTCAGTCTTCTAAAGTCTTCTCAACCTCCCCCAGGTCCCCACATGTTGTGACTCTATTTTTGAAAGATACAGTGTATAGAATCTTTCAACTTCTCTTTGTTGTCACATTTGGTGTCTATAAATTGTTTTTTTAATCACTACAACATATATAAACTTACCGTTATCATTATAGAAAAGTTAGCACCCTTATTATCCTAATGAGAGATGAGAGGTTAAACTGGAATTGTCTTAGCGACTTTCTAAGACAATTTTTTTTTTCTAGTGTATTCATTAATGAAGTTTCACCCTTATTCCCATTACATTGATATAAGCATCCATTCTTAAGTCAATATTAATACAAACTTGATTAATGACATATCAGGGAAAACTTTTTAAGCATATTCATTAGTGAAGTATCTACCTTGTACCTCACTACATCATGAATTTTCCAAATGAACTATCTATCTGAAAATTAGTAAAGTTATTGTCAATTAAAATTAAGTCAATAATGATAGATTTCACAATACTGTGTGGTCTGACAAATACCTATTCAACTTTAGTGATTCCTTGTAACTTTGTTTTTTTCTACATTCACTATAAGTCCTTAAAATATATTGCCTCCTTGTTTTTTTTTGCACCTATGGGAAGTCCTTATCAATATATTACCTCCATATAATTCTAATTTTGGTTTTTTTTCACCTATTAGAAGTGCTTATCAATATATCGCCTCCATATAATTGTTTCATCAGAGTCTCTGAGTCATTCTCCCGAGAGAGCGGTCTTGAGAGCACAAAGAGACTCATGTTAGAATAAAGACTTTAAATGTTGAAAAAAAAGAGTATAGCACCAAACCCTAAAGAGACATGCACATGTCATCCATCTCATCAAAAACTCATAGGCTTAGTATCCACTTAAATCATAATCTAAACAAAAATGAAAGGATTAGAAGAGGACATTAATAAAATGGTCAAATTATTTATACTACTAAATTACACACATAAATTATCAATTATCTTCTATAAATCTTAAAAAAAAAAATTATATCAACGATGTAGATAACTTCTAGGCAATCCAAACATTTGCCCAACTACTAAATTACATATACATAAACTATCAATATTCTTGTATAAAATATTAAAATTAAAATTATACTAACCATGCAGATAACTTCTAAGCGGCCTAAACAGCCCAACAACTAACAAAGTGTGTCTCAAAAGATATTTATGTGCACTACTTAATAAAATGATACACTCACTACTCCAGATACATACCTTGAAATAAAATGCATTATACTATTATGAATTTCAAATCCATTTAAAGAAATAACAACCATGAAAATAAACATGCATTATTGTTTCAAATTATGATAAACAATTATGAAAATCAGCATGCATTGCATTGTTGTTTCTAAGCATCAGAGAAAATGCAACAGAAAATAACCACAGTACTATACACAACAAGAGAATATAAAATCAAAACCTTAATACAGTTTCAAAAAACTCAATGCGGTGGCATGGCTAACAAATTCAATGCATAAAACAGTGAAAAATAAACATAGAATTTCTATATCATAAAACCCTGCATGATGTGAATCTCAAACACAGACCTAACATAAACAATAAATGCATAAATCCAATGAGAGATATCAATGGGTAGACCTAACATAAATCTAACATGGAATAATTTTAAAAATAAATCGTATCAATGG
>JZKD02S2236336.1:46249-105954 GCA_000966675.3 Picea glauca
ACCCTAATGCTCCCTCTAGAGTTTTTTTTACTAGTAATCATCAAGTTTGTGAAGTAGAACATAGTTATGTATATTTCATATCCATTAATTACTAGGAAATTTAAGCTCAAATAACAAGATGTATTAATTTAAAATTAGGCATACATGTTAATTAACTCTTAATCTTGCAAAAAAACATAGTTTCAAATAATGCATACTCAATATAATGAGAATAGGTTATATGCAATTCTAAAATCCTAACTACCTATATGGATATACATTACAAACATAATTACCACATATAACAAAGCATAAGTAGCATAAGAAAGGTTGTTATTGTGGTTAGGGTCATTGTCCGTTATCGAGAAATCATAAGAGAAATGGCTTATTTAAGTCAATGATTTCCTTTTGCCTCCAAACCACTTCTTAATCCATGATATTGGTCACTACTTTCCCCAACAAATAAAATTTGGTTATTAATCATATCATAGGATCGTTATGCAATTATTGGCTAAACATTCATTTAAGAGACTCGTGTGTCATGGTTTGAGACATCATGCTCTTCAAACTAATTATGCAATAACTTTGTAGGGTCTAAAAACCTAATTTTTAACCTTGCATGTTACCTTCATCAAAGACACACATCCATGGTGTCCCAAATATTAATCCAATGCATATTCCATAAGTGGTCCAAATATTACTTCTTAAGGGATTGCATAATAATATAGGGCCATGCAAATTTTCCTTTAGCCATAGAAATTACATTTATGACCTAAACCCTTTATTTTTTCCTTTGAAGTATGTCTTTCCTTTGATTAGAACCTTCCTTGTTCTTCAAACTTCATAATACATATGATATTGCATCATGAGTTAAAGACTCCTTGTATAGGGTTTGTGTCATGGTCTAGTGTTTAATGAATTTCCCACAAGCCCTAGAAGTTGTGTTTTAGGCCAAATCCCATAGTTTTGAGCCATTAATGATGTCCTAGGATAGATGCCCATCTTTTTTGTGCCAACCTATTTCTCAAGGACATATATCACTCATGGAGATTGTCTCTTCAATCAAGGCCATACGTAATGCATCAAAGAATTGTTTGTGAGGAAACCCTTCCTTAGTGCACCAAACCTAAGAATTAGGTCCTTATCTAAGTTGCCTTCATGGATAATTTACCCCATAGGTGGATGCTTTAAGGAGCAAGCCCCTAAATTTTATCCTTGAAGCATGACATGGGAGTGGATACTCTTCCATAGTGCATCAAACCATACAATTTTAGTATTGTTCCACACTTGATCCATTTATTCCATCTAAAGGTCCTATCTATGGTCCTAGTCCAACCTCTGAGTCGATGTTCCTTAAAGGTAGGTACATCAAGGTGAGAGCACCTTCATTTAGCTTCAAGGAATGATTTGGTATATATTATTATTACATTGTGTTATATACCCTAGAATTATTCCCTTATCCCACTCTTGGCCAATGATTTTATCCACAAGGCTTGTCTCATATTTGAGGCAACCTTCATCTCCAATTTCCCTTAGAGGGGGGTGATTCAAGGTGCAATTCTTTGCATTTTTTTTCATGTCTTGTGTGAGGATAACCTTCCCATATATTCCAAACCATGAAATAAGGCCCTCGACCCACTCTAAGGCCAAATATTATAACTAGAGGGTATGTCTCATTGTTTATCAATTCCTTGATGGCTTATGTGCCTTAAAGGTTTTTCCTTAAAAGAAAAATACCATGGCTCTCATCCTAGAAACATTGCCTATGTGAGAAAACCTTTCCTTGGTATATCAAACCTCAAATTAGGGATTTTATTTGAATCCTTTGACAAAGATTCCAATTATATTACTTGTATCATGATGCAAGGATACCTTCATGGCTA
Source organism: Picea glauca (assembly GCA_000966675.3). NCBI lineage: Eukaryota > Viridiplantae > Streptophyta > Pinopsida > Pinales > Pinaceae > Picea > Picea glauca. Next base: position 48,112 of record JZKD02S2236336.1, read on the forward strand.
ACTGTTCTTAGAGGTGGGTTCTTATGTACCCAAATTTCTAGCAAGGCACTCCAATAATTTGTTTTCCTTAATTACCCATTTGAATAGTAATTCAAAGTGGGGATTCCAATAGCACCCATAAACTTGTAATGTAAATTAATTTGAAAATGATTTAAAATATATTGCTTCAAATATAATATATAATTCATAAATAATTTCATGTAAATAACTCAAATATTAAACTAAATTTAAGAAATATTAAAGGTTAGATGTGTAAAATGGATATAACCATGTAGAGGTAGAAACATATACAAATGTTTCCTTAGAATATTATCCAACCAACAAGTTATGGAGGAGTGATCCACCTCATAGTTGTATCGATCCATGATAAATGTCACCCATAAGTTGGGTTATGAGATTATAATGGAAAATGAAAGCCAATAGGATCTATCTCTCGTTCAATATAAACCACAATAAAACTGACTCAATCAATCACATAGCATAGGGTATTCTAGGTATCTCACCGATATTTAATCATCCATAGAACCCTTCATCTCAACCAACAACAAAACCAACTCAAGTGTTTCCCATCTTTGCTACACAACTCATTAGGAATTTTATAATTTTTAGGATCAACTACATAGAGTAAATCATTAATATATGACCCATATCCGTGAGTACTAGTTGCAACTAACCAATTTCTCATGATATTGAATAGTCCACTTAGCACTCATTGCATCAGATGATGCTCATAGGGGTGAAAAAGTGGGATTGAAACTAGCGAAATGAATCGCATAGCATAATTCATCACCTATGGGGCTTTCACTCGATAAATAAGACTTCTTAGGAGGTCACCCATCCCAAGCCTCCTCTAGATCAAGCACACTTAATTGTGAAGTTTTCCCCAAAATCAAGCCCACTTAGCTTGCTACCCCATTTGCAAAACCTTATCAAGTGTTATTCCTTATGAAATATTTAATTAGAGCTCCCTTCACTCTTTTTATTTAAGCATCGAGGGGATTTCATAGTGAAACATATGAGATATCATTTTTGATATCAATTGTGCAGATTAATTCATTAATCTATTAATCATATCCATTATAATTAGTTGCAACTGATCAATTTCTCATGATTTAAACAGTCCACTTAGCACTCATTACATCGGGTGATGGTCACAGGGATGAAGAAGTGGGATTGAAACTGGAGAAATGAATTGCATGGCATCAATCACCTCCAGGTCTTGTACCCAGTAGCTAGGACTTCCCGAGTGGTCACCCATCCCAAGACTCCTCTATCTCAAGCATGCTTAACTGTGGAGTTTTCCCCACAATCAAGCCCACTTATCCTTCTACCCAATTTGTAAAAACTTATAAAGTATTGTGCCTTATGAACTATTTAGTTATATCTCCCTTCATTCTTTTTATATAAGCATCGAAGGGATTTTGCATTGAAACATATGAGATATCATTTTCAGGATCAACTAAGTAGAGTAAGTCATTAATCTTTGAACCATATCCATGATTATTAGTCGCAATTGACCAATTTATCATATTTTGAATAATCTACTTAGCACTCATTGCATCAGGTGATTCCCACTAGGATGAATAAGTGGGATTGAAACTAACAAAATGAATCGCATAGTATCAATCATCACCTTTGGGGCTTGCACCCAGTAATCATGACTTCCTGGGTGGTCACCCATCCCAAGACTCCTATGGATCAAGAACTCTTAATTATGGATTTTTCTCCATCTATTTATCCCATCCACGTTTCTCACTCTATGATGCAGGAGAATCTGTGACTCCATCAAGTGAGCCAGAGTGGAGGAAAGAGAAGAACAGCTGGACAACACTAGCGCATACATTTTTGAATCACTTTGAAGATTGTTGCACTGCCGTTTAACTAAAGGCATTCAAAGATGAGCGCACTTGTATTGTATTATAGATAGGAAGGCATTTAATGTTTTTAATGTTGTTAGATAGGATTAGCTGTAGATTAGACAGTTTACTTCCAGGAGGGAAAATGAATATAGGCACCCTCCTTGTATAATTGAGACTATTATTCAGCATTAGCATAGAGAAGCAGGAAGAGAGCAACTCAGGGAATTGGTGAAGAATCCCCATGTACAGATATTGAATTAATAGCAAAGTTTTGATTCAATTCCATGGCTGTGATTATTCTCTGTGTATTGTTTATATTATGTTGTTGCATGTTTGCTTCTTGTTTTGCCTATTGTCTATATGCTGCATATGTGATTGCATGGCAGGTTCGAAATCTGAGGGAATGAGAGAATGAGTCTTAATGGTTTCTCTGTCTAAGCCAGAATATTCTGGCATAGAGTGCAGTGGAATTCCTCCGCATAGAGTGCGTTGAGGTGGTTGGACAGTTAACTCTCATTCTCATTTGCCCAGAAGTTGTGTGGGTTTATTCAGACCGTGCAGATGAAGTCCAGGTTGAATTGAAGACTCAGAGGCAAGCCTGGGAGGAGGAGAACATGGAAGCCCTGATTCAATTTCATGGACGTGTTTATTTTCTGTGTGTTGTTGGCATTGTGCCTTTGCATATTGACTTCCTGTTACTTACTTCTTTCATATGTTGCATATGTAATTTTATGGAAGAATTGAAACTAGAGTGATTCTGAGGGGAAAGTTGGTGAAATCTCAAGAGGGAGAGTTCCTTACAAGTATTGTGGAACAGACCTAGGAAAGCCCGAACGGGAGAAGCTTCGGAGCAAGAGAACTCTTCAAGAGGAAGAGAATCGGTGACTTGAACTCTTGAGAAAGAGTTAACCTCCAAGCGCAAGTGGAACTCATTTTCCATCTCATTTCGGCATATCGGGGTTGACGAGTGCAAGATTTGCATGCACATCAAAGTCGCGAATAGCGATTTCCCGATTCCGTGGGAGTCGTCGATCGTTGGGGGGGGACAGGTGGCACGAATCCGGAGAATCAGGGTTTCCAACAGAAAGGAAATTTTGTGTTGAGGATTCGCGATTCGCGAAATCCCAAAAGTGACGTGGCAGAGTGGGGCCCCTAAAGATAGGATAGTCCAGGTGGTGTTTGGTTGAGAATCGGCACTTCGGAGCTTGGGGTTTTGAAAATCATGTTGTTGACATTGTGAGTGGCGATATCCTGATCCATTGACTGCTGACCTTCGGCATTCGGGGTTTGGAGTTTGGAGTTTCCAGGAGATCAATAGAGAGTTCTGTCGGGAGATCAACAGAGAGTTTTATGGGTGACGAGACATCCCGATACAGGATTTGAAGGGTGTTACAACTCTTCGGGCCGTGGGAAAGAAGGTCCTGGCGAGAGCGGCCATGCCATCAAGGGCAGGTTGCGTCAGAGTGGTATCAGAGATTGAAGATCTTGTCTGTATATTTCAGGCAGGAGGAGTGAAAGAGGAAAGGAAAGCACTCTGATACTCACGACTTGCGTCAGAGTGGTATCAGAACCCAGAAGTGGAGTTCTCTTTGTTCAGGTAGTAGAGAGAAGTAGATTACACCATGCCGCCCAGAAGAGAGAGGCAATCTCCTGATCGTGAAGACAGGGATGCCCGAAGAAGGGGTAGGCTAGCAGGAAATGCTGAAATAGAGCGAGAGATGAGAGATCTCCGAGCCAGACTTGAAGAAATGGAGACCACCCAGATATGTGGTGTTGGTGCAGCAGAGTTCAGTGATCTCGAGATTGAAGAGGAAGCTGGAAACGATGTTGAGGAGGTCACAGCAGAAGATTCCTCGACAGAAAGGTTAATTAGAGCCATTTTGAGGATGAGCTCGAAGACGAAGATGGACATTCCTGTCTATGAGGGAAGTCTAAATGCAGAAGAATTGATGGATTGGATCCGAACATTGGATACCTACTTCAACTATGAAGATATTGAGGAGGACAAGAAAATAAGGCATGTTGTTACCAAGCTGAAAGGACATGCAGCCTTATGGTGGGACGAGTTGCAAAAAGACAAGCGTTCCAAAGGAAAACAGAAGATAAAGAGCTGGGATCGGATGATCACCAAGATGAAGGCGAAGTTCATTCCGAGAGACTATCAGATCACTCTATTCAGGCACATGCAGAACCTGAGACAGAAGTTGATGATGGTGAAAGAGTACACCGAATAATTCTGCAGGCTCAACATCAGAGCTGGTCATCGGGAGAGTGATGACGAAAAGGTGGCAAGATATCTGAATGGGTTGAGGTATGACATTCAGGATGATCTAAGCTTGCTGACCATCCAGACGGTGGAAGATGCTTACCAGATGGATTTAAAAGCGGAGGAGAAGTTGAGCCGCAAGCAGGGACAGCGAGGGCGAGGCAGGAGCCAGCCCGGGGGTAAGACAGTTGCCCAAGAATGAACTCAAATACCCAAGGAGGACTGGAAGAAGCCTCAGGGCAGAGTTGAAAGAGGTGGAACCTCACAGTAGCGGTAGCAATATGCCGAGCCGATGAGGCAGCATACTGAGCCGGGTGGCAGATATGATGACGCCAACGTAATTCCTCGTACCCGAGGTAGAGGAAGAGGTAGAGGAGGAACTATCACATGTTTTACATGTGGGAAATATGGTCACAAAGTCGTTGACTATCCAGAAAGGAAGATGGACAGAGGAAAAGCCCACGTCGCTGAGGCGCAGAGGCGTGACGTTGAGGATGAAGACACTGGGAGTGGGAAGTCACTGACAGTGCACAAGGCGCTCCTGAAACCTGAGAGAGAGGTGGACAGCTCAGCGCAAAGGTGCTGACTGTTCCGAACGACTTGCAAGACCAAGGGATGGAAATTCAAGGTCATAGTGGACAGCGGAAGCACCGATAATCTCGTCTCGACCGAGATGGTGGAGAAGCTAGAGCTGAAAATGAAAAAACACCCAAGTCCATACAAGGTGACATGGCTGCAGAAAGGACACCAGGTATGTGTTACAAGGCAATGTTTGGTCAATTTTAAAATGGGTGAATATAGGGATGAAATTCTGTGTGATGTCATTCTCATGGATGTCTATCATGTTTTATTGGGTATACCATGGCAGTATGATAGGAATGTTGTTCATGATGGGAGAATGAACACATACACCTTGGAGAAGGCTGGGAGATCACATACCTTACATCCGGTAAAGGATAAGGAAGTGAAGCCGGAAGTGAGCAGTACCATACTTCTCATGAGTGGGAAGGAACTTCTCACAGAGCTGGAGAAGAATGAGGATCCACAATTCTTTGTTGTCAGGAAGCCGAGAATTGTCCTGACAAGCACAAGAGTGGACGACTTGCCGGAAGAAATTCAGGAACTACTTGGAGAGTTCGCTGATATCATCGTGGATGAACTACCTCGTTCGTTGCCACCGATGAGGAGTGTGAGTCACCACATTGACCTCATACTCAGAGCAAGTTTACCGAATAAGGCAGCATACAGGTTGACACCTCAGGAGAATGAGGAAGTCAAAAGGAAGGTACAGGATCTGCAGGATAGAGGACTGGTCAGAGAGAGTCTCAGTCCGTGTGCTGTTCCAACAGTACTGAGTCCAAAGAAGGATGGAGGCTAGAGGATGTGTACAGACTCCAGGGCGATTAATAAAATTACCATCAGATACAGGTTTCCACTGCCGAGAATGGATGATTTGATGGATTGCCTGAGTGGGGCAAATTACTTTTCCAAAATAGATCTCAAGAGCGGATATCATCAGATCCAGATGAGAGAGGGAGATTAGTGGAAGACAACATTCAAAACAAACGAAGGTTTGTACGAGTGGCTGGTCATGCCATTTGGTTTGACAAACTCACCCAGCACTTTTATGAGGCTGATGAATGAAGTCCTGTGAGAATTCATTGGCAAATTTGTAGTCGTATACTTGGACGACATACTGATTTTCAGCAAGACCAAGGCTGAACACCTGAGGCATTTGGCCATTGTAATGAGAAGGCTACAGCAGGAGAAGCTACTGATCAATTTGAAGAAGTGTTCCTTCATGCAGACAGAGCTCATTTATTTGGGTTTTGTAATCTCGGTGAATGAATTGAAGATGGATCCTGAGAAGGTTGAAGTAATCAGGAATTGGCCATTGCCTAGGAATGTTTTTGAGGTAAGGAGCTTTCATGGACTGGCTAGTTTCTACCGAAAGTTCATTCAGAATTTCAGCAGAATTAGCGCAACAATGATGGACACCGTGAAGAAACGACATAAAGTTTTTCACTGGACAACAGAGACTGAAAGGAGCTTCAACCTATTGAAACGGAAGATTACCGAGCAGCCAGTGTTAGTGCTGCCTAATTTTCAGAAAACCTTCCAGGTAAAGTGTGATGCTAGTGGATATGCTATTGGAGGGGTTTTGAGTCAGGATGACCGACCTGTAGCATATTACAGCGAGAATTTGGATGATGCGAAACCGAAGTACTCCACATACGATAAAGAGTTCTATGCCATCATTCAGGCATTGAAAAAATGGAGGCATTATTTGATACCCAAGGAATTCGTTCTATACAGCGATAATCATGCATTGCAGTTCGTGAGTCAATAGGAGAAGCTAAATCAGAAGCATGCAAAGTGGGTGGAATACATGCAAAATTTTACATTTGTGATAAAGCACATTTCAGGGACTACTAACAAGGTAGCTGACGCCTTGAGCAGAAAATGTTTAGTACTGCAGGAATTCAGGGTCAAGACTTTGGGTTTTGAGAATCTGAAAGATATGTATGCAGGTGACGCAGACTTTGGTGAAGCATACGAGGCATCCGAGAACCCAGTTCTCAGGGATAGGAGTCCATGGATTGACTACCTGATCTAGGATGGATTGTTGTTCAAAGGCAATCAATTGTGCATTCTAGATTGCTCTATGAGAGAGAATTTGGTGAGAGAAAAACACAGTGGGGGCTTAGAAGGTCACTTTGGACATGATAAGACCTTCGCCAAGCTGGGAGAATCTTATTATTGGCCTGGCATGCGCGTGGATGTAAAGCGGTTTGTTGACAGGTGCAGGATATGTAAACATGCAAAAGGCCGAAAGCAGAACACAGGGTTCTATCAGCCATTGCCCATACCCGAGAGGCCATGGGAAGCCATCAGTATGGATTTTGTATTGGGTTTACCGAGAACTCAGAAAGGAGTTGATTCCATCTTTGTGGTGGTGGACCAGTTTTCAAAGATGGCACATTTCATTCCGTGTCATAAGGCCAGCGATGCAACCCACATCGAAAATTTGTTTTTCAAAGAGATTGTCCAATTGCATGGATTACCGAAAAGCATAGTTTCGGATCGGGATACCAAATTCATAGGTCATTTTTAGAGGACGCTATGGAAGAAGCTAGGGACTGACTTGGCATTCAGTTCTTCTTACCATCCGCACACAGATGGGCAGACCGAAGTAGCTAACAGAAGCTTGGGGGATCTGTTGAGGAGCCTGGTGACTGAGCATCATAGCAGTTGGGATCAGATCCTACCACAGGTAGAGTTTGCGTACAACGATTATGTGAATCAGAGTACAAGTAAGAGCCCATTTCAATTTTTTTATGGGACATAGCCGCGAGGAGTATCTGATCTTAGGGAGTCAAAACAAGCTGAAACTAGCTGCGCGAGAGCTAGGGAATTCACCGAAGCAATGCAGGAACTTCACGCAGAGGTGAAGCAACGACTGATGAAGGCGAACCAGGAGTATAAGCACAGAGCCGACTAGAGGAAAAGACAACTTCAGTTTGAAGTTGGAGACATGGTTCTAGCGCACCTGAGGAAGGAAAGGTTCCCAAGGGGGACGTATAACAAGCTCAATATGAAGAAAATTGGACCATGCAGAGTCCTGAAGAAGTTCGGGGAGAATGCATATGAGCTTGAATTGCCGAGGGGCATCGGGATATCTTCGATTTTCAACATTTCGGACTTATACCCATATAGGACTGATAAAGCAGACACTGGAACCGAGGAACCAGTGGTCCAGTGGCAGAAACAATTGCCAGTTGCACAGAAGCCTGAGATGGAGTGCATATTGGATAAAAGAGTTGGAAGAAAGACCAGAAAAAAGCAATATTTTGAGTACCTGGTGAAATGGAAAAATCACCTAGTGGAGGATGCCAGCTGGGAAACAGAAGCAGTGATTCAGAAGCATGGGAAGACTGTGCAGGAGCTCATGGATAGGAGCCCATGAAATCTTTTGAGCGGAGGAGTATGATGCAAGAGCATCTACGACTCCATCAAGCGAGCCAGCGTGGAGGAAAGAGAAGAACAGTTGGTCAGCACCAGCGCATACATTTTTGAATCACTTTGAAGATTGTTGCGTCGTCGTTTAACTAAAGGAATTTAAAGTTGAGTGCACTTGTATTGTATTATAGATAGGAAGGCATTTAATTGTTTTAATGCTGTTAAATAGGATTAGCTGTAGATTAGACAGTTTAATTCCAGGAGGGAAAACGAATATAGGAACCCTCCTTGTATAATTGAGATTATTATTCAACATTAGCATAGAGAAGAAGGAAGAGAGAAACTCAGGGAACTGGTGAAGAATCCCCATCTACAGATATTGAATTAATAGCAAAGTTTTGATTCAATTCCATGGCTGTGATTATTCTCTGTGTATTGTTTATATTATGTTATTGCATGTTTGCTTCTTGTTTTGCCTATTGTCTATATGTTTCATATGTAATTGCATGGCAGGTTCGAAATATGAGGGAATGAGAGAATGAGTCTTAATGGTTTCTCTGTCTAAGCCAGGAGATTTCAGCATAGAGTGTAGTGGAATTCCTCCGCATAGAGTGTGTTGAGGTGGTTGGACAGTTAACTCTCATTCTCATTTTCCCAGAAGTTGTGTGGGTTTATTCAGACTGTGAAGATGAAGTGCAGGTTGAATTGAAGACTCAGAGGCAATCCTGGGAGGAGGAGAACAGGGAAGCCCTGATTCAATTTCATGGACATGTTTATTTTCTGTGTGTTGTTGGCATTGTGCCTTTGCATTTTGTTTTCCTGTTACTTACTTCTTTCATATGCTTTGTATGTAATTTTATGGGAGAATTGAAACCATAGTGATTCTGAGGGGAAAGTTGGTGAAAGCTTAGGAGGGAGAGTTCCTTACAAGTATTGTGGAACAGACCCAGGAAAGCTCGAACGAGAGAAGCTTCGGAGCAGGAGAACTCTTCAAGAGGAAGAGAATCAACGACTTGAACTCTTGAGAAAGAGTTAACCTCCAAGCACAAGTGGAACTCATTTTCCATCGCATTTCGGCATATCGGGGTTGATGAGTGCAAGAGTTCCATGCACGTCGAAGTCGTGAATAGCGATTTCTCGATTCTGTGGGAGCCGTCGATCGTTGGGGGGGACAGGTGGCACGAATCCAGAGAATTGGGGTTTCGGCATTCGGGGTTTCCAACAGCAAGGAAATTTTTTGTTGAGGATTCGCGATTCGTGAAATCTCGAAAGTGATGTGGCAGAGTGGGGCCCCAAAAGATAGGATAGTCCAGGTGGTGTTTGGTTGAGAATCGACACTTCATAGCTTGGGGTTTTGAAAAGCATTCTGTTGACATCGCGAGTGGTGATATCTCGATCCGTTGACCGCTGACCTTCGACATTCGGGGTTCAGAGTTTGGAGTTGTCGGGAGATCAACAGAGAGTTCTGCCGGGAGATCAACAGAGAGTTCTGTGGGTGACGAGAAGTCCCGATACGGGATTTGAAGGGTGTTACAACTCTTCGAGCCATGGGAAAGAAGGTCCTGGAGAGAGAGGTCATGTCATCGAGGGAAAGTTGCGTCACTCTATAACCATGAACTCCTCTTTACGATCAATCATTTCTTGTCTTCTACATGCCACCCAAACATTTCACGTACTCTATACCCACACGTCCTCTCAAACCCATGAATTTTTGGCATGGGTTACATTCACGGGAATCATTTTAATGCTTGGGAGCTTACACCATTTTCATTTGATAATAGAGGAAGTATGAAATAAGGAAAATAAAAAGAGGAAAAAGTTTACTATTACACTTTTAGTTGCATAAGGCATAGATGCCCTCCCACAAATGTAATCAACTTTCCTTTAGACATACATATGGTCAAAGTGGTTACTGATATTTTTAATAAGACATGGTAAAAAAGATGGTGAATTCTCCAAAGGACATCTGGCAATGAACATTTTACCCATGGATTCCCTTTACTCTTCCCCTCTCTTGGTATCATAGCTCCCATGTGCTCCTTACTAACCATTTTAATGGTTTTTGTAATATACTTTATATTTTCTCTTTTTCCTTCATAACATATAAACATAAACTAAAACTAAAGTGCACCATGATAATATATCTATATTGTGGTACCTTTGGAATACAATAATAACATCCTAACTAAGATAATAACTTGGACTCATAGCTAGTCATTATTTGGGCCTTTCTCTTTGGATCTAAGATAAAAACATTACAAGGTATTTATATATGTACATTGTGGGGTCATTGCAACTAAATCGACCTCACTTGACACATGTAATTGTAGCTATATAATTAAAACATTACATAATTTAATATAATATACTCTAATATTTAAAACTAGGGTATTGCATCCCCTTCCCCTTGGAGTAGCACTAGCCTTGGTGCACTCCTTGTAGCCCAACAAGGTTTCAACATTGAGACCATGTCACCTCATTTTTTTGAAAAAATATGTATCTTTAGTTCCACCTCATCATGTTCTAATGATGAGGTATTGGCATCCACTTATTGGAATGTGCAAAATTAAATATGTTTTTAATCATAGATATGATTTTTGTGGATAGGATTAAATAAAAAGTGAATATTATTTGTAGTCATCATAAATTAAAGTATCATCTTTAACCCAATAGATTTTTTACATTTCAAAAGTTAGTCGTTAGTCATTAGCAATAATTATGTTAATTACACTTTTTTATGCCATGTTTTAACTCACTTGTTACCATATATCCCTTACTTTAGTGGGCCTATTTATTATGTCATCTAGCAAGTGTTATTATGTTTCATATTGTTGTGATGGAGACGTTTATGTGGAATGTGTAGCATGCACTGTATATCCATTAAGCTAATGTTGGATATTAATGTTTCTTTCCATATGGCAGGTTGTTTTTCTCAAACCACATAATCATATACCTCAACCCACAACATGCATACTCTAAGGTTGTTACTATGGGATTACAAACACATATTGGAACAAGTGAATGACACCATCGATGAGGAAATTGGGGAAGGAATAATATTTATGATAGGATAGCACCATCAAATATGACATTGGAGTGGGAAAAATATTTTTGAAAGGAACACATGTAAAGTGCAAAAATTCTAAAGAAAGAGGGGAAGGGAAACGTAAAGTAAGAGGTTGATGTTGACTCGATGTGGTATTGTCAAAATATATATATTTTTAAATATGGATACATTTATAACCAAAGGAGAGACATGTTTTTTTTTTATATTTTAACCTTGTACAATAATTTACTGCAAACAAATTTTCAATAAAAGAACATAAAATATACAATGGAAAATACTGCACACATTACACAGATATTTTTCCCCTGGAAACCCAAGCCGAGAAAACCAACATATTCTATATTCATTCACTACATACATTGTTTACAATACAATATACATATAGGATCCAATGACATCCAAAATCATAATCCAATGACCTATATTATTCAACAACCGTAATTCCTTAACCAAAAATAAAACACAATCGACGAAAAACCATGTGTTGAAAAACCGCCCAAAAATGGACATGAAAACTAAGGACCACCCAAAAATGGACATGAAAGAGAGGAACAAATTTTTTTCGGTGGAGTTTCCCATGAACCCCTATGTAGGGGGACGTGCCCCCTACAATCCCCCTCTTACCCCCCTAGATGCTAGTTCTAGTCGTGCAAAGAATACAACACATATCCAACATTCTCCCACTTCTTGTTTTATTTTTACCTTTCGCATTGTTGGAATGGAAAAGGTAAAAATAAAGCAAATGAATGGAAACCAATGGTTGTTGAAAGAGATAAGACATGTTCCAAATATAAGGAAAAATCTAATTTCAACAAGGTATTTGGAAAGTGAAGGTTTTATATCCATATTTACAGATATGGTGTGGAATGTCACCAAAGGATCATTGGTGATAGAAAAATGAGAGAAGCTAAGTACATTGTATTTATATACTGGTAATATTGAATCTTCTATCTATTTAGCTTCTACATGAGTGGATACAACATTGTGGAATCATAGGCTTTGACACATGAGTGAGAAGGGGATGCAAATACTTCACAAAATAAATTTGTTGCCAGATCTTAAACAAATTGATTTAGATTTTTGTGAGTATTGTGTTTATGGAAAACATAAGAGAGACCGATTTCTCAGAGTAGAAAAAGAAAAGAAGAGTGAAATTTTAGAGCTTGTCCATACAGATGTATGGGGACCAACTCATGTATCATCTCTTGGTGTCTCTTGTTATTATGTTACTTTTATTGATGATGCAACTAGAAAAACTTGGTTTTATTGCATTCGAAAAAAATCTAATGTTTTGATACTTTTAAAAAATGGAAAGATTTGGTTGAGAATGACACAGGAAAAAGGTTGAAGTGTCTCATATCATACAATGGAGGTGAATAATGCAGCAAGGATTTTGATGATTATTGTTCACACTATGGGATTCGTAGAGAGAAGACAATTCCATAAACACCACAAGAAAATGGTGTGCCAGAAATGATGAACATGACAATCATGGAGCATGCAAGGAGTATGAGATTCCATGTTAGTTTTCCCTTACAGTTATGGGAATATTATGTAGATATTGTTTACTTAATAAAAAGAGTACCTTCAAGATCTTTGGATGGTAGAATTCCAGAGGAGGCATGGTCAGGTGAAAGGGTAAACTATTATTTTTTGAAGACTTTCGGTTGTGAAGCATTTGTCCATATTGATAAAGAAAATAGAAAAAATCTTGAAGAAAAATCCAAGAGGTGTACCTTTATTGGATATAGTGTTAATGATTTTGGTTATCGGTTATGGGATTATGAAAATCACAAAATCATTAAGAGTAGAGATGTCATATTCAATGAGAAGGTCATGTAAAAATATTGGTTGTAGGGAAATAATCAGGAAAAAGAAAAACCAGAATACACAATGCTTGATGAGATCATTGAAAATGAAATTCCAAAGGTAACAAAAAATTAAATTGTACAACAACAAGAGCAACACGTACCTCAAACTCCTGCAAGTGTTGTTAGAATATCTACAAGGTTAATTAGACCCCTTGAACGATACTCTCCTTCATTGTATTATTTATTGTTGACTGATTCTGGTGAACCAGAATGTTATGAAGAGGAAATGTAGGTAGACACTAAAAACAAGTGGGAGAAAGGCATGAAAGAGGAAATGGATTCCTTGGTAAATAACTAGACTTGGGATTTGGTCCAGTTTCCTTCAGGAAAAAGAGAATTGTAGAATAAATGGGTTTACAAGTTGGAGGAAGAATATGGAGGAAAAAAGAGGTACAAGGATAGGCTTGTTTTAAAGGGGTTTGCACAAAAGAAAGGTATATATTTTGATGAAATATTTTCTCTTGTTGTTAAAATGACTTCAATTAGGACTATTTTAAGTCTTGTGGCAGTAGAAGATTTACATATTGAACAGTTAGATGTAAAAACAAATTTTCTCCATAGGGATTTGGAGGAAGAGATTTATGTGCAACAACCACAGGGGTATGAGGTCAAAGGGAAATGAAATTTGGTATGCAGGTTGAAGAAGAGATTGTATGGCCTAAAGAAAGCTCCAAGGAAGTTGAATTTGAAGTTTGACAAGTTTATGACAGAATAAGGTTATAATAGATGTCATTCTGATCATTATGTTTATTTTAAAAGGCTATAAAATGGAAGCTATATTATTTTGATATTGTATGTCGATGACATGATTGTTGGAGGGTCTAATATGCATGATATAATGTGCTCAAGAAAAAATTATCTAATTCATTTGTGATGAAGGATTTGGGTGTTGCAGATAAAATCCTTGGTATGATAATAACAAGAGACAAGAAAAAATCGTAAATTGACATTATCTCAGGGTGAGTACATAAAGAAGGTTTTGGACAGGTTTAGAATGCAGATTGCAAAACTAGTTAGTACACCTTTGGCCAGCCATTTCAAATTAACTAAGGAAATTTATCCCAAGACACATGAAGAGATATAATACATGTACACAGTCCCTTATCCCAAACCATCATATACATGTACAAGGTCCCTTATACATGTATACGATGGTTTGAACAAGACCAAATATTGCACATGCAGTGGGAGTTGTCAGCATGTATATGAACAATCCAGGTAAAGAACATTGGGAGGTAGTAAAATGGATTTTTGGGTATTTGAGAGGTACTAGTACTCATGAATTATATTTTGAAGGTTCAGACATTTTTCTAAAGGGATACGTTGATTCAGATATGGCAGGTGATAAAAATTGTAGGAGGAGAACCACATGGTATGTTTTTACTGTAGGTGGAACAACATTAAGTTGGATTTCGAAACTGCAAACGGTTGTTGCACTTTCAACAACAGAAGAAAAGTATGTTGTTGCTACATAGGTTAGTAAAGAAATGATTTGGTTACAGAGGTTTATGGAGGAATTGGGAAAGAAGCAGGAGAATAGCAGGTTGTATTGTGACAATGAGAGTGTCATTCATATTGCAAAGAAGTCAACCTTCCATTCAAATAATAAGCATATATAGCTCAGGTACCATTTCATACGATCTGTCTTGAAATATGGACATTTGAAGTTGGAAAAGATACATATTATCCAGAATCTTGCAAACATGTTAACAAAGGGAGTAACTAGGGAGAAACTGAGTTCCTGCTTAGTTTAAGTTGGTCTTCAAGCATGAAGGTGAAGATGAAAAATTTTCCAGGTCCAGGAAGGATCATAGTCAAGTAGATAAAGCAACAGTAACGTTGTTGAGAACAGTCTCCAAGTGAGAGATTATTGGTTATGGATCATGATTATCTTCCTGTTTCATAGGTCTTTTTTTTTCAGTGGTGTTTATACCCCATGAATATTGTACACCCCTCCACGCAGAGGGTTGCAGGGGCAAGTAGTTCCCCAGATGGGGTTCGCGGGCAAATCCCCCGAAGAAAAAATTGCCTTGTAATGTATATTGTAATTTCATAGTAAATATGGACCATTCATTATAAGGTTGTAGATATAACAATAGAAGTTATGTTATGGTTTTTTCCCCTAGAAGGAAACCCTCTTTTATGAGGGAATTGTATTGCGACTGTGTATTATTGAAAATATTGTATTCTGAGAGAGGAGACTGTGAGAGAAAGAGGAGGAAGTTACAATGAGTGTGTTGTAGGTTGTATCCCTTAATTTTGATGGATAATAAAAAGGAAGGACTTGGAAAATTCTATGGTGAATGTAGCCCACAGTGAGTGAACCATGTATATCTTTGTCTCTATTGTATTGTGTATCTTTTGTGTTTTATTTCCGCATTTTTTTTATTCTATTGATTTTTGATCTTGTTTATCTAACAAATGGACCTAAGCACAATAAAAACCTTTCTTATGATAATTATGCTTTTTTATATGTGGTAATTATGTTTGTAATGTATATCCATATCAGTAGAAAATAATTTTTTTCTTTGGACGTATACCTATTTTGTAGGGTTTTTGTTTGAATGCAAGATTACCCTTTTGTTCTATATTGAAGGCATGGAATTCCTTTTGGTTGGTTGTGTGTCTTGATACTATGATTGAAGATAGGGAATAACTTACATGTCTTGATACTCTTGGTTGGTTGCATGTCTTGATACTCTGATTGAAAATAGTGCATAACTTGTGTGTCTTGATACGCTGATTGCAAATAGGAAATAACTTGTGTGTCTTGATACTCTATTTTCACTTGTATGATTCAGTGTCTTGATATTATGATTGAAATAAGGCATAAGTTACATGCCTATGAGCATTACAATTTTTTGTCTTGATTCCTTTTGGTTGGTTGCATGTCTTGATACTCTTATTGCAAATAGGGCATAACTTGCATTTCTTGATTCCTTTTGGTTGGTTGCGTGTCTTGATACTCTTATTGCAAATAGGGAATAACTTGTGTGTCTTGATACTTTGCTTTCACTTGTATGATTGAGTGTTTTGATACTCTAATTTCAAATAGGGCATGATTTATATGCCTACGAGCATTACAATTTTTCCTTGAATTGATTAACTTAGTGGGTTTTAGGAAAAAATATTAGTGTTTGAAGTAGATGTTTTCCAATTAAAAATCATGAGAACAAGGAATTTTCATGGTTGGCATAAACCTTTTGGTTGGTGGCATAGTTTGTCTAATTCTGAAATATAATCAAATTCTACAAGCCCTACCACATCTGTACCTGTAAAATTGTTTTCACTTGTATGATTTGGTGGCTAAGAGAAGGTTTTTCTTTGGACTTATACCTATTTTGTAGGGGTTTTGTTTGCATGCAAGATTAACCTTTTGTTCTATATTGAAGGCATGCAATTGATTTTGGTTGGTTTCTTGTCTTGATACTCTGAAATGCAATTAGAATCTAGAGGTCCTACCACATTTGTCGTAGAAAAAGTGTTTGTAATTGCATGCTTATTTGGCTAGATCAAAGTTTTCATTTTGAAAGGGAAGTTCACTGCTTTTGAAATGTAAATATAATCTAAAAGTTCTATTAGACTTATATTTATAGTAATGTTTCTTCTTTCTTGATTCTTTGGCCAAGTCAAATTTTTGTTCAAAGGGGGATCTTATGGAGAGATTATAAAATGAAAACAAACTCTAGATGCCCCAATATAACTCTATTTATAGATGTGTTTGTGCTTGCATGATTCTCTTGTTGGGGAATTTCTATGAATAGGAAACTTATTTTTGGAACATAAGCACTTCCATTGACAATAGATACAAGGACAAAAAAAGATACATCAATAATTAGAGAATTGGATCTTTATGTGAATGCTAAAAATCAAATCTACTACTAATTTTCTAAGTATATACATTAGATATATGGTATTGGGAGGGTTCCACCACATCCAACTCTTTGATTTCCTTTACCATATTTTCCTTCTTCAGCCATATGTGTAATTATATTAAACAAAATAAGGATTTCAGGTACAAACCTAGGCAGTGATTTAGGTAGAATATTTACACCATACATTCCAATGAATGTGAGAAAGTTCACAACGGAGTAATCCCCAAGCATATGACCAGACTTATTTTCTAAGAAATAAATAGTACTATAATAGATGCTATACCTACACCCTAGTAATCAGATAAGCATACTCTAACATGATTTAAAGTAGTATCTAGGAATTGATTTTGATATTGTACTTCAATTCAAGATGAGATAGATGAAAATAGTTGAAAGTAAGATTAACATATTGATGTCATAATTCAATGCAGAAAATTGAAGATAAGTCAATGGCCAGTTTTGTCAAAGAATGAATACCGTTCACATGATGAGAGAATAGCCTATGAGAAGAGCTTGGAGAAATATGCATGTCCTTGTAATGATTGTCTTGGAGGGAACATGAGAAGAAGACAAATGATTTTTTACATATGTTGATATTTGGTCATAGCAGTATAATCCCTTTCCCTCAAAATAGTTATCCAAATAAGATACAATTGCAAATCATGAGAGACATAGAGGCACCAAACATGGATGAAGAGGAAACAAATGAAGATGAACATGCAACAATGTTATATGAAGGGATTGAAGTTGATAGAATGATGAATGAGGGTTTCGAGGATGATTGGAAGAAATTGATGGAGGATGCTTCAAAACCTGTGTATGGTACTTGCAAGTTAAGTCATTTGAAAAAAGAAATTCTAATTATTAATTTGCAAATAGTGCATGATTGGACAAATGAGAGTGTTGATGAGTTATTGGCATTGTTACATCGATTGCTACCACCTAACTCCACATTGCCAAAATAATAGAGTGCATGTAAAGCATAAATCACTAAGATAGGATTAAGGTACGAGAACATCCACACATGTGTGAATGGTTGTGTATTATTTCAAAAAAATCATTCAAGTGAGACTGAATGTATGAAATGTAAAGAACCGAGGTATAGACTAGGTTTGAAATCAAATTCAATGCCCTGAAAGATTCTTCGCCACTTTCTAGTAATCCCACGGTTAGTTCAAATGTATATATGTCGAGACATTATTGAGATTGTGCAATGGCATGCCCAAAATAAGAGCACTGATGGAAAAAAACGGTATGTGGTTGATTCTAATATGTAGATGGAATTTCACAACAAATGGCCTGGTTTTTCCCAAGATCTTCGTAATATAAGTTTGGGTTTAGATCTAGATGGGGTGAACCCATTCTCAAATCAGAGTAATAAATGGTCAAATTGGTCATTGTTTTTGATAAATTATAACTTGCTTCCATGGTTAGAAACCAAATCATTTTCTTGTTGTTTTCATTGATTATACTAGGAAAGAAAAGTGTGACTTCATATACAATTGATGTTTATTTAGAGCCAGTATTTGATGATCTAGCAGACTTGTGGAAAGGAATTGAAGAAATTCAAAATTTAAGGGACAATAATTCAATCAAGTTCATTTTAAAAGCTTAGTTATTGCTTATGATACATGATCTTCCTTCATATGGCACATTGAATAGTCTCAATGTTCATGAATACCATGGATGTTTGGCTTGCATATTTAAGCCTTTTGTGAGGAACTCAAGTAGTTTTCATAAGTGTATTTATTATGGACATTGTGCTTAACTTAAAATGGATCATCCATATTGTAAAAAAAAGTCATGTTTCAATGGTCAGGAAGAGAATCGTGAAGCACCATCAACAATAACAAGTGATTACATTATTCAGAATACAGAGAAAATAATGCAATTTATTGAAAATGGTTGCATTGTTGGTAGTAAAAATGATCCACTCAATGATAGTGGTGTAAAACAATTGTGCATATTCTATAATTTTCCATTCTTTAAGAATATAACCATTAGGCATACCATGGAATTTATGCATACTTAGAAAAACATATCTTTTTCTATTATAGAAACTCTTTTTGGTGCATATGATACAATGTCATCATGCGTATACCTTCAAGAACTAGAGATTCATCGAAATATTTGGGTTGAAAAATATGGGGATGGAAAATTTAGAAAACATATTTCTCCTTATGTGTGGACAAAGGAACAACATGCACAATTCTTAACGTTGATGTCTCATACTTTCTTTCCTACTGGATATGTGAGTAGTAATGTTAGAAGGAAAACTAACAATAATGGCTTAAGAGGCCTCATGACCCATGACTATATAATGTCATGATTGAGGATATTTTACCTATTCTAGTCATATCAAGTTTGGAAAAGGGGCCAAGATTGAAAATTATAAGGTTGTGCCTAATATTGAAGAGAATGAGTAAGCATGTGTTAGATCCTTCAAACTTTGATAATTTGAGGGAAGATGTTGTTGAAGTCCTTTTCTTATTGGAGCAAGAATTTGCACCAACAATATTCAATATTTCTATGCATCTTGTTGTACATATAGAACATGAACTACAATATTATGGCTTCATAAGAACTAGATGGATGTACCGTATTGAACGATATATGAAGGTTCTGAAAAAGTTTGTTTGTAATAAGGAAAAACTAGAAGGTAGCATGTGTGAAGGATATTCAAGGCATGAGGCCATAAGATTTTGCACAAAATATATGAAGGATTTTACTAATGTCAATCAATGTGTATGTGATGATGATGAAGATGAGAGAGTTGCAGGTGAAGTGTTATAAGGAAATGTACATTACTTCAAGATATAAAATGAGGAAAGAACCATGATACATGCCTATGTTCTTCAAAATACATCCTCATTTGATAAGTGACACTTGTAAAAAAAAAATTACATGATAATTTATTTATAGTTAAATTATCGTCATTCTTACTATCTTGTATATTATTCATATTTTATGTAGAAAATACAGAGAAGATATTCGAATAGGGATGCATCCATCTCGAAAGCATACACTCCAGGATTTGAATATTGGAGATGGTTCTTTTCCAAAATTTGATGATTCTATTGTTGGTACAATTAGTGATGCACAACAAGAAGGACAAGATATAACGATAGAGGAAACTGAGATTTAACGATCTCCAAATATAGCAAATACTTCCTTCAATGGGATGTGGACCTATGGTAGTCACTTCAGAGTGGAAGAAAATGACATAGGAAAGGAAAATTGTGATTATATTGTTAGTGCCAAATTTAATCACGACACTGAAAATAAACCTTATCTTGGATTCATACAGGAAATTATTCAAGTTGATTATGGTGATATTAGTCTCATATTATTAAAATGTAAATGGATCAAACCATATGCAATAAAACGTGATGAGTATGGATTTGTACATGAAAATATACACCAAGTTTTATCAAATACTGATGAGCCATATGTTTCCCCTCTTCAAATTACCCAGTCATTTCTATTTGATGATGTAACAAGCCATGGATGATCATATGTCAGTCAATTAGAGTCTCATTCGAAAAGGAAATTCATGGAATATGTTGATATAATGGTCGATGAGCAATGTACTAGTTTACAAGAAACATTGGAAGAAGAAGTTGAAGATGACAATAGAGATGTATTTTAAGAAGAAACTTTGATTCCCAATGAAGAGACTAAGATAGAGAATGTAATTCAATGTCAGTAAAATCTACTGGATGAGGAAGATGGATAAAATGAATTAGATGCATACACGAGTGATCGCAATTGTGATATTGATGGCAATGAAAATCACGATGATGATGATTTATCACCTTAAATTTATGGAATAGATTTTCACTATGAAAATTGGATTTTATTGTTTTTTCCATAGGATTAGCCAATGGTTGTACTAAAATTTGTACTAATATTATTTACCAAATGTCATCCAAATTATGTTCAAACTTGTGATACCTAACATAAATATATAAGGATGAAATCACCCTCATAACTCAGTGAATTACAATCAGCCTTCAAACAATGATTATCAGCGGTAGCATATACCCTTTTGATCAAACTCTTGAACTATTGTATTAGCATAGAAAAGAGATTTATGGTGAGTTTATGTTTCAAATATCAAGTATGCCAGTAACCTTAAAGACTGCATGTCAAAATGGAACCTTGTTAATTTATTTAACACATGTTGGATATGAACATGGTAGAGAACAAAGAGATGCAATCTACTTTCTAGTTGGAATTTTTTTAAGGCATTAGGCAGGGATGCTCTTGCAGATTCTCTGCTAATATTTTGGATCCCTACTATTTTTAACTAAAAGATAGGGCATTACAATGAATCTATGTACATGGAGATAACCATAAAGGTAGGATAATATATATGACTATCATGTTTAAAATATATGGCTTATAACTTTTTATGGATACTATATTTTCTTCTTTGTACATGTACTAATGATGTTTTCTATGGGAAATGTTGGACAAGGTTATGAATAAAAGGGGGGGGGGGGGGGGATGTAAAATTGGTGGAAGAAGTGATGAAAATGTTTTATATTATGATCATGTTCGTAAAGAATGGATTGCAATAAATGAAGAATATATGTCATCTCTTGGTTTGGGAAATAAGTAATTAGTTATTCCTTGTAACTTTTCAATTCTATGCATATTTCATGAAAGTTGTTTATAATCTATTTCATGACGTAGCCTATATATGTTTTCGATTCTCATTCGATAAGTTTTTTGTTTTATAGGGAATGAGTCAAGGAATGTTTAGGTCCATAGAAAGAGAATCCAAAGAAATAAAATTAGAAGAGAAGAAGGCTTATTTTCTTGAGAGAAAAGATGGTGAACATGTTGGACCAAATGCTGCAAGGTGGGCCTAAAAGTTGGGCATGAGAGTGAGGTCTCATTTGTATGTCACCAAATATAATTTTGCAGATAAAAATGAAACAAGTGTGGATCTAGTGATTCTATAAATGGAATCTTCCTTTGAGACTTTTGGTGGAAGGATTTCCACCAGATATTACAAGAACAAAATGAGAAAATTGATTAACAATTTTAGGCATAAATGTAGAAAATCAATCTTGGATGGAAAAGAAAGGGATAAAAGCTTGAATCCCAAGCAATGGGAGGATTTGAAGGAAATTATGTGTGTGGAAGAGTATGTGAAAAAGAGTAAAAAAGAGAATATATCAAGAGAAAATGTGAGGTATCGATTTATATTGGGTTGTAGTGAGTGGCAAGCCAATCAAAACATGTTTGTAAGAATAAAGATTTTTTGTTGAATACATTATGTATGGAATTTTTGTAAGTATATTTGTATTTAAATTGTATTATATTTCATTTTGATTCATATATATATCTAACTAATTATGTGTTGATAAGGATTTGTAGGTTCAAGAAGCTAATAGATTTGAAATTGATGTGAGTGAAAGGAATGACCATAAAATGACAGATATAAACAATTCTAAATAGAAGAAGATATCAAAACATACAATAGAAAGATCATCGTTGTAATATCCCTAGGCCAGACCCAATTGTAAATGTAAATGCAATTGTACTTAAGCTGTTGAGTTGTTTGATATCAATTTTTTATGCACCTTTCATGGCATAGTGCACGCATGTATTGTACAGTAAAATGATGAAGTGTGCACATTCCAGGATACCGCGTGCAGCAACATAAGTGCGCGTGATTTTGAGGCTAGGGAGCCTTTGTGTATATGTTGTGTTTTATATGCTGGTGAGCCAGTTATTATAAGATAGGATGCTTATGTTTTGATTAGGCCAAAGATCCTACATGTTGCAGTCCAGTGTGCCTATTTTTGTACATATGTCTCATCATTAATATAAAATACATCATTGCGCGTAAACTAACCATGATAAAAGAGTATGGGGGACTAAACTCCACTAGTCAGGGAAAGGGTGGGGGATAAAAGTTGAGGAAAATGGGCTAAGATAGGGAGATTAAGCCAAAAATAAATATTATATTAATATTTCTTAAAGTATAAAGTATAGATAATTATTTTATCCAAAGTTCTAATGTTGGGGACAAGTGGGACAAAGTAGCTCCCAACATGACAAGTGTTAAGTTGGGGACATGCATACATATTGTTGGGACTTAATTCATTTTCCATCATTCTTTCCATCATTCCTTCTATCATTCAGTCATCGAGTAAATCATCCATGAGAATTCACACATCCATTGAGTTATCCTTCGTACCTTCATCACTGTACCTGAACTTGTATCCATAACCATATCTGCTTCTCTAGCTGGTTAGCTTAGGAGTTGGATTGAAGAAGTGGGTTGTCAGGCCCATGGGATGCTGAAGAGGAAGGTTTTCAAGCCCGTGATAAATTTCTCTCTGGGTGAGAGAATTGTTGGGAAATAACTTTTTGAAGGTGCTAAACTGCAGCTACAGGGCTCTGAGACTTCCTGTCCGACCTATTGTTGAATCCATGGAAGGGAAGTGGGGCAGCTGAGGGACTATTGAGCAGAGAAGGGGCATACTTCCTGGGGTGGGACATGCATGTGGGGAATGAGGGACTGTAGGTTGTTAGTTGATTTGGCATCTGTGATGGAGTCTTTCTTGTTGTCTATGAGCCTTTAGTCTGGTTAGGAATCCCTTTACCCGGGTGGATTTTAGTCCCAGCTCAGGGGAGACCCACTGCTGAGAGTGATGAGCAATGTGGTCTAAGGCTAGGAGGTTCATGGAAGGTCTGCACGCAGTTGGTGATATTCCTACCAAGATAAGCTTCCACTGTGTGATAAATTTACATGCTGCATTGTTATTTACATGTGTATTTTTATGGGTTCATCTTGTGCATGGCTTATAACTATATTTATATTTATGGGTATTGATTGTATATGTTGCATGTATATGCTTACTATTATTTCAGTATGAATATGTTCATTTACAGATGTATTTGTGTTTTTACATTTTATATATATGTTTCCGCAAGAGTTCTATGTGTATATATGTTTTAATTTCATGCAGTTCGAAAACTTTATGTGGCATATCTCTGTTGGATGTTGGGTATGTTATAGTATGTTTCACAGAGAGAATGAAAGCATTCTCTCATGTATCATGGCTCGACCTAGGTGGCCGGGGACATTACAATATGGTATCATAGCTTCATTTTTCAACACTGAGCTTGGATGGGACGAACAAGTTGAGTTGAAGAGAAATTTCACAAAGGATTGATTTCAAACTAGCCAAATCTCAAGTTATAGAGTGTCCATGGTAAAAATTAACAACAATTGGGTGGAATTGGGAAAAAACCCCGATTTTTGTTGTTAAATTCATGGGAAAATCGACAAATTTGGCCATGTGGTGAGATATTATTGATTTAATATCTGTTTTAGAAAATTCAGACCTAGAATGGGTCAAATTTGAAGTTACAGTGAAGCCATGACATAAGGATCGAGTTTTGTAATTAAAATTCTCAATTTGTGACTTGAGTTTGGAGAAAAACCATTCCAGAAATGTCAAACCGCAACGATTTGTTGTTACAAAGGTTGAATTGGTGTTATCAGGGGTGAAAATGAGAAAAAATCATAGTTACAGAATGTCTATGGAAGAAATGGGGAAAAAGTTAAGAAAAATCCCCAATTCCTATTGCGGAGTTCACAAGGAATTGTTGCGCATAAAAATGAATGTGCACAGGTGCGTGCACTAAAATTGCAAGATGCACAATAAAAGGATTATGATATGTAAAACAATTGGGTTCCACGCAGAAAAATGTTGGCGTGCTGGTGCGCATGCTAAATTTTGGCGTCGTGCAGAAAAATGTTGGTGTGTGGGTGCGCGTACTAAATTTTGGTGCCGCGCAAAAAATGTTGGTGTGCAGATGCGTGCACTAAATTTAGCATTGCATGGTGTGCATACACATAAAAAGGTGCGCACAGTGTGCACATACATAGTAATGGTGCAAGTGGTGTGCATAGTATTGGCAGAGCACAAAGGAGTTTGGTTGGTGCACACGCAATGTGAGTATATGTTGTCGCACGACAGTTTAGTTAATGGTGCGCCCAGACTATTGGTGCATAGTGGGGGTGTACTAAAATATGGCATGCTATAGCACGTAGATTGAAGTGTATGCAGGATATCAATGCGTGTTACAAAAATGGAGTGCAAAAGGTAATAGTGCAAGAACCAAAATTGTGTATGGTGGATATTGGCGTGCGACACAAAAGTAGTGCACGCCAGTTATTGGTGTGAAAGAGAAGTGATGCACAGTAGTTATGGATGCACGGAGCATGATTTACCTTGTGTTGTTGCTGCGCATAGTGAATATAGTTTTATAGGTTGAAATTTGTGCACATGAAGTTGTTTGGATGGTGAACAACAACAAAAAACCAACAATTTTCTGCGACGTTTTATATCATTTGAACGTCATTTTTTTGTAGCGCGTTTTTTGAGGGCCTTAACAACGTTTTTAGGTACTCGAAAACCATGAGAACAGAGTGTGACAAAGCACACTCTATTTTTTCATCTCAAATAAAAGATCTCGGAGAGATATTTATAATGTTGTAAATTGTTCGTCAAATGGAGGTTTTATGAGAAAGTTACAAGACAAACAGTGGAGGGTACATTTTAAGACCCAACTAACTTCAAAGAGCCATAAATTTTTGTTCCAGAATCCGATTGAGACACATGAGTGTTACCCATGATTTTGGTCATCATGATGGTGTACTCAGGCTCTTCATAAGAACTTTCTCCTGAGAAAAGTTACTTTCTTCTCTTTCCAAAAATCTCATTTTTGAAGAAGGTTCGCAGGCTGCTAGTATATTTGCCTGCGAGAATGCATGATTCTCGCGGGGTTTCTTGAGCCAGGGTGCGAGAAGTTCACACTGTGTTGAACTGCTAGGGTGCGAACTCTTCCTAAATCAAGGAAAAAGATGAATTCTCGATGCTTCAGAAGGGAATCTTCTAGAAGGATGAGATGGCATTCGAATGGTTATCCTAGTACTAGATTCCCTGATATTTTGGGATCATTCTTATCCAAGTAACTAATTCATTCTCTCCTATATATTGAGGGAATCCTCATGGAAAAGGTTAAGAAAGATTCATTGGAGAATTGGTGAAAGAATTGTGTGAAGGACTCAGCATTGAACAACATCTTGAAGACTCTAGCAGGTCTATCAAGAGGATTTGATCTTCTTCATGCAATGATTGAGAAAGTGTGTGTGTCGAAGCCAAGGGCCATCGAAAGGAAGTTTGAAACATCAAGGCTCAGGTTGTAATCTTTACTTTCCATTAATATGATAAAGTAGCATGTCCCTTTCCCATAAATCTATTTCCACTTTATTGTATAATTCCTTGATCATATACATAGATTGACTGTTGAATGGATTGTGCTATCTTCACTTTGGTTGGTTTGTGTTGTCTTGGTCTTGACTACACGAGAGAACAGGAGAAAAGTGGGAGAAACAAAGACCATAGGAAGCGATAATAAGGTATGTTATCTATTCTTGCCTCCTAGTTAATTCAATGGTCAAAATCTAGGAAAAGAGTCATGTTCTGTCTTGCTTTGTTCTAGATCCAGGTGGATCTAGGGAGATTGATTAGTGTCCACACCTACGGATTTATCCAATAACAGAATTGGTGACTCCATTGGGGAGAAATCCCATTTTCTTGGTGGATTTTGATATTTTTCTGTGGGCATTTGCTCTGGTTTCACTTTTCTCCTGTCCTATCAATCTCTGAGTCTTCAGGATATCCTGATTGACCTTCTGGGTCCAGAGGCCTTTTTCAATTTTTCTTCATTTTCCAAAATTTTGATTATGTTCAGACATTATCGCGTTGTACTTCATTGCAGCCTGTGAGAACTGGTAGGGTTCGCACTCTGCCTTTAGGTTTCAGTCCGAGGTTCTCGCACCTTGCTCAAGGGTCACCTGCGAGAATCAGTGATTCTCACACTGTGTAATATTGTATGCCTGCGAACTCAATTTTTCAAAAATTTTGATTTGAGTTTTGGTATTTTCAACTGCCCAGATCAATTTGATTACCTCATAAGAGTTTCTTGGACCATTGATTGATATATTTCTTGTCTTTGTTTGCATGCATGAACGGTCCTAGGTTTCCAAGGCTTTTCTTGTCATTTGTGTCTTGACTTTCGTTTCTTGAATTTTCTTGGAAAAACCATTCTCTCTGACTTCAGAAGTTGAGTGTGTTTGATTAGTTAAGGATTGGTGATCGGTTGAAAGTTGATTTTTCTTGGTCTTTATCATTTTCTTATTGGTTTGAAAGTTCATTTTCTTTTGCATTTAAAAAGACTTATTTGGTTTTCTCTTTATTTTTGTTTTCGTTGAAAGAGTGGATTGGGTGTTTATCATTGCTTGTTTATTTGGTTTTTGATTTTCTGTACTCTCACTGTCATAGTGTGAGTCCTTTTTGAAAAGTGAACAAACAGTTTTTTTTTCAAAAAATTATTTTCGTTTTAGAAACATTGAAAATCAAATTATTGATATTTTTGAAGTATTTGGAAAAGACACAATAGCGAATTGTCATTCGATAAGTGATTGTTTGCATTTGCATTTTAAAGCAAATTTTGCATTGTAGTTCAAGGTTGATCTAGAAAACTTTCTCTCTCTCCCATACATAGGATTCATTGAATGAAAAGTGATATATTTCATTCTCATCCTTGCATTGTTGGGTCAGAGTCATACAACATAAGTTTCACTTTTGTTTCCTTTGAGTAAACAACAACTCTTAATAACATTGTGTAATCATAAAATTTACCTAGTAACTCTTTTCTAGGGCTCTATTACACCAACATTTAGCTAATCTAGCACTTTTGGAGTAGGAAGAGAGACACACTCTCCAAAAACACAAAACACACAATAGCATCTTGTGTTAGGGAGTGTTAAATTCCATTTGCAACATCTTGTCTTGGGAATCCCTTCTCACACAAGGGTCAAACACTAGGTCACATTGATACTAGCAAAGTTACTCACCCTGCTTTGTTGGTGTCAGTGTAGAGATTGCACGTATTATGGGGATTACTCGGAGGTATACCCACAATCATGAGTGGAAGCCTTTTGAGTTGATTGCGGGCTAGATACCCTTCCCTTACAAGTGGATCAGACTGTTGACTGTTTCCCCAGGCTTTTATTGTTGTTGGTGGTGACCTTAGTGCCCTATCTCTCTAGGTTCTTACCCAAGGTGACTATGAAGGGGAAAGTCTTCACGGTACCTAAAATTGACGTTGACCAAACTCACTCGGGCTCCTTGGAGGGTATACCCACGATTATGTGTGGGATCTTGCACCAGGGTGTAAGTCCATTAAGCAGGTCATCAACGTAACTTTTCCACCCTAGCACAGCCTCTTCTCATCTCGTTGTTGCGACATTGGGTTTCATTACCAACTAGTGGCTTCGAAATTAGAAGGTATTGTTTGCTTCATGTTGCTTCCTAGATTTTGTTTACTAGAACGTGTTGTTTGTTTCTGGAAGTTGACCATAGGATTTTCTTCACAAAGTTTTTCATTCATTTACAATAGATCCTCCACGTCGTTCACATAGAATGCGGGGTTTATCTCCAGATCATCTGGAAGGTTCGCAACCCTTGCCCACAAGCACACCTGGAGGCTCTCCTCAGTAGAGTGAAGTCCCAGTCATCACCACACCACAAGTGGAACACACCGACTCTCTAGAATGTTTTTGAATTACAAATACTTGAGAGAACTTTCGACTTAACCCCAATTATGAGAGACGTTTTATGTGAGCAGACTCTTCCGGAGACTTAATTGTTGTGTATTCCGGATCTCTGACTGGACCCTTTCTTGGTTTAGAAGGCCAAGATCCTTTTTGGTCTACAGGTGTTTTCAGACATGACCTGTTTGGTCCAGTTTCACCTGTGATTTCTAAAATTAATCTTCCTGTGATTTCTGAAATCTCTAATCTAGAGACAGTACCATTGACTACCGCTTATCACTTTATTGTCCCTACCGAAATGGCCCATCTTGCAACTACTTCAAGTGTTCCAACCAGTTTTCCTGTGGTTAGTATTTCTCCCATCAACACACTATGAATGCCCAATTTCAATCTGACACTACCACCTGGATACCGTGCATTGAGTTCTTCCATTCCTACTCCTGCGCAAACTCCATCCAACTCTCTTAGTGGTCCTTCTTCTTCTGGGCACTTTCTTCCCGGTTTTGTACCCACACTCCCTCAATTTCTTTTTGGAGGACCTTCTTCATCTTCCATAGGCAATCCTAATCCTAGTGGCGCTATTCCATCATTCACTCCAAGTTATCAATTTTCGGTTGGTGGACAAGTTCCTCAAGGTAGTGTAACTCAACCCCCTCTCAATTGGCAGATGTCGATTGGAACATTGCCTTCAATTGGCACACCATCTTCAATAGGAGGGGAAAACTCACCTTATGGGTAGAACATACCTCCATCCTTGGCCCAATATTGGAATCAGTTGATACAAAATTCTTCTCAATCGACTGGGGGGCAACAGTTTCCAACTGCGTCCGTAACACCCCCTAGCATGGGCCAACCATATCTCGGTTCATTTAATCCCATTTGGGGGTCGAATACTCAAACTCAAGCCTCTGTTCTAGGGTATAATCCGATGAGATACTACCATGTCCAACCACCACCGAATATGCCTAGATCTTCACATTATATGTAAACTGCTTATGGTCCTATTGGTTTGCCGACAGGACTTCCTCCCAGAGCCACCAGTACCCGCAGGTGAATTGACAGTTACCTTTTCTTGCCACTTTGGATATTCTGTATTTGTCTAGGATTTTAAATGATCCTATTATTCACTCTCTCCAATGGCCTATTATCCCAGCCAAGCTTCCTTCGGACATCCCTAAATTCGACGACAAAGTGGGAGGGGACCCAAATAATCACGTTATGAATTTTCACTTATGGTGTTCATCCAACTCATTGATGGATGACTCTATTCGTTTATGTCTTTTTCAACGAACCCTTACCGGTTCTGCTATGAAGTGGTATATTAAATTGCCACATGGTTTCTTCTCTGACTTCAATACCTTAGCTATGGGTTTCCTTACGCACTACCAGTTACTGATATGTTATGACACAGGCACTGAGATTTTGACTTCCTTCAAACAAACCAAAGGCACTCATATATCTGATCACATTCATGAGTGGAAAAGGAGACGACGTCTCATTAAACTTGAGCTCCCCGATCATTTACTGGCAGAATGATTTACAAAATCATTTGTGAATGAAATTGGTAAGGGAATTTCCATGGGTGGCGTAGTCACCGAAGAGCAGGCTATAAGTCGTGCTCAATATCTTGACCTCGTTTATTCACAAACGAGAACCCTTTACGATTTATTGCCTGAATTACCTCGTCCTAATTCTTCCATCACTTCAACCACTCCAGCTTCTTTGCATGCAGCTGACGGTGTGATTGGTACTGCCCAAGCTCAATCACATGTCGCTGCAAGCACAAACCCTAAATCTTCTTCTTCTAATGTTCAAAATGATCCATCTCCTGCCACTCCCACCAACAAGACTTCTGAGGTAAATGCTCTCCAATCTACCCTAGACAGTAAAAATAAATCCAAAAAGGGGAGAGGTAAGAATAAGGAGGGAAAAAATAATAATCAAGCAGAGAAAACTAAAACCACTCCTGTTGACGATCGAAATAAGCGCAAACCACGATACCCTTGCCTTATCTGTGGTGATGATCACTACACGAAGGATTGTCCACGACGTGCTGAGGTCACTAAGTTTCTTCAGGGAGCCTCGAAACCCCCTACCCCGATTGTCTTGTCCCAACCCTTCCCATCTCAACAACAGGCTCAGTTGGTCATTCATGACCAACCATCCTCTTCTACTACATCATATGTTTTTATGTGTACTGGTGATTCTAAGCAGAACAATGTTGCACTCACGTCTCGAGCCAAAGATTATTCTCCATCTAAAGAGAAGGTTGACGATTTACCTCCTACTTTGGTACAACCCTCTCCAGCAACTCCACCTACCAACGGTCCTCTTCATCTCGAATGACCGAGCCTTGACACAGTTCTGTGAACCCCTCCTAAGGGTGTCATTAGGAAATCGACTTTCAATCCTCATGCTCGTGCGGCCCAGAACTACAACATTGTTGACGATCTAGCCCAAGCACCTTCTGCGATGTCAGCCCTTGAAGTCCTTCAAACTTGTCCTACACAACGGAATGCATTGTTGGCAGCTATTGGTGGAATTGACCCAATGGATATGAATTTAATAGTATTTGACTTGGATGATCACATTCCACGGTTACCCCCTCAACCTTCATTCTAGATACAATTTTTTGTTTCTGACAAGAACATTTGCCGAACAGGTATCGATGAGGGTGCCTCGACGTGTGTCATGTCTTTTGCTTGTTGGAAAGATATAGGCTCTCCTCCCTTGATTGAATCAAAAAACACTCTTAAATCCTTCAATGGCTCTAGTTTTAAGCCCTACGGTGTTCTTCCTTTGTTGCCTATCACGCTAGAAGGTAAAACAGTCCAAGTTGAAGTGGAAGTCATTGGCGCTCCCCTTGATTATAATCTTTTGCTTGGTCGTAGCTAGATCGATTCTATGCGTGTTGTTGTGTCAACACTTTTCCATGTAGTAAATTTCCCTCATCAAGGAAAGGTTGTTACCATCAACCAACTCGCCTTCTTCAATTCTGATACTTGTACTGGCAATGTATCGTTTATTGCTAAAACCCCACCAGGTTATGAGAATGTTGGTGTAGGCCTTCTAAAGGACTCCTCGTTAATGGGTACTTTCCCCATTCCACCACCCGATGTTCTATGCCCATCTGTTGCTTCGATCAACATTATCTCCACTTTTCCTCATCAACTTCCTGTGTCTTACGACCCTTGGATAGTCCCTGACCTTGGAGATCATATTCGTTTTGGCGACAAAATGTCGTTAAGTCCATTTGAGTCTGCCTATCATGCCATTCAATCAGTAACACCTTCTACCCCCTCTCTTGATGAGTTGTCTCCCGATCCTTTTCATGTCATTTTTTCCACTGATGAGATGATCATGTCCATCATGGAGGACACCCCTTGGGACGATGGGCATCATCGTTCTATCCTCTTTCTGGAGCAACATACTCTTGAGAACTACCAATGGATTTCGACTCCATCGACCATTGTTGTCATCTCAATGGTTCCCGAAACTACACACGATGTGTTTGCTAAAGGGAACTTAAGTAATATCTCACCCACGATTCCCATTGACATATCCATTAAACCTAGAATCGTCGAAAATGTCCATATTGGAGCTTTGTGTTCCCTGGATGAAATAGTCACCTATACGTCCCTTTTCAAAGAATTTTGTGACATCTTCTCCTGGAGCTATGAAGAGATTCCAGGTATCGACCCTGCAATTGTTGTACATGAGATAAAGACATACCCCGGCTCTAAACCCGTTTGGCAACGCCTTCATCCAGTCCACCCATATAAAGTGACTGCTATCAAGCTCTAAGTTGAGAAACTTCTGAAAGCCGGCTTTATTTATCTGCTGGCTCTTACAAAATGGGTTTCCAATCCTGTCTCGATTGACAAAAAAGGAGGCACCATTCATGCATGTGTTGATTATAGGGATCTTAAAAAATCTTGTCCCAAAGACAACTTTCCTACCCCCTTCATCGATCAGATTGTCGATGATTGCGCCAGAAGTGAAATATTCTCTCTCATGGATGGTTTCTTCGGCTATAATCAAATTAACATTGCTTCTAAGGATCAACATAAGATTGATTTTATTTGTCCTTGGGGTACTTTTGCCTATCGAAAACTCCCTTTTGGTCTTAAGAATACGGGTGCAACTTTTCAACGCGCTATGTCTTATGCTTTTCATGATATCAAACATATCATTCAACCCTATTTGGACGATTTACCCGCTCATTCTATACATAGATTCGATCACCCAACTCACCTCCGGGCCATTTTCGTTCATTGTCAGTTCTACCGGATCCATTTAAATCCTCATAAATGCGTCTTCTGTGTAGAATATGACCGTCCTCTAGGTTTTATTGTTTCGCATCAAGGGATCTGGGTGGATCCTTTGAAGGTTGAGGCGATTCTTAATCTCCCTCCTCCTTCTACACTTCGCCAGTTGCAAAGTTTGTAGGGGAAAGCAAACTTTCTTCGTCGTTTTATCCCAAACTACGCCGAGATTACTCGTGGATTTACGCGGCTATTAAAGAAAGATTCAGAGTTCGTCTGGGATACCATCACCAACAACAATTTTGAAGCTTTGAAGTTGTCCCTAATGTGAGCTCCGCTTCTTTTTCCCCTCGATAACAGTCGTGATTATTTCCTTTACCTTCCTTCCTCGGAGTACACTATTGACATTGTTCTCGTCTAAGAGGATGATGCACATGACAAACATGTTATTTATTACTTGAGTTGAAGTCTCACACCAACTGAAATCAAGTATAAACATGTCGAGAAACTAGCCTTGGTTTTCATTCAAGCCGTCCAACGCTTCCAGCACTATATCCTCTCACGCAAAACTACGGTGATTTCTCATTGCAACCCTATGCAACACATTTTGACATGTCAATTGCTAGGGGGAAAATACTCCAAATGGATTGTGATACTTCAGGAGTTTGACTTGGAATTCAATCAGGCCAAGTCTAAGAAGTCCTTAGTTTTTGCTGAGTTGATATGCGATTTTCCTCATTCTGTAACGGAAAATGTAGCAGTTGATTCATTACCCAATGAATCGCTTTTCCTTATTAGCACTGATTATCTTTGGTATGGGGATATCATTATATATCTCCAAACCTAGACTTTCTGGCCTACTTTGTCTAGTAATGAATGACATCGAATATGCTATCAAGCCTGTCAATACATTATCCTCGGGGACACTCTTTATCATCGGGGGATTGACTCTGTTTTTTGACGTTGTTTAACGTTTGACGAAGCTGAGAAAGCTCTGAATGTCTATCATTCCAGAGCATGTGGTGGTCATATGTCTGGGTATGCTACTTCCCAGAAGATATTACACGCAGGGTATTTTTGGCCTTCTTTGTTTAACGACTGCATTATTACCATTCATAAATGCCATGCCTACCAGACCTACAACCAGAAAATTTGGTCACATCCTGCTCCTCTTCATCCTGTGGTCTCCATTGGTCCCTTTGTGAAATGGGGCATCAATTTCATGACATGTCACCCTCACTCGGTCGGGGGGCATGGTTACATCATTGTAGCCATTGATTACTTTATGAAATGGGCTGAGGAAATGCCGACATTTGACAACACTGGAAAGACCACAACCTTGTTTCTTTTTAATCATGTCATAGCTCGTTTTGGTGTTCCCCAAGCTATCGTCACTGATCACGGTAGCCACTTTAGGAATTTTATGATGTTTGAACTTACAAAAAATTTGGGTCTTAGCCATGATAACTCAACGCCCTATTATCCACAAGCTAGTGGCCAAGTCGAAGCGATCAACAAAATTCTCATAACTATGCTTCGACGAATGATAGGGATTCATAAAAAAAGTTGGCACACAATGTTGTTTTCGACATTATGGGTGTACCGGACATCCTTCAAGTCCTCTACTGGGTTTACACCTTTTCGGTTAGTCTATGGTGTGGAAGCCATTCTCCCTATAGAATGCGAGATACCCTCTCTGAAGCTAGCTGTTGAACTCCTACCCAAAAATTCTACTGAAGAAGAACGTCTATTGTATCTAATGTGATTAGACGAAACTCGATGTGATGCCACCCTAGTAATATAAGCCTAGAAAAATCATGTCAAGGCCTAATATGAAAAGCATGTCAAGCCTCGCGTTTTCTCTGAAGGTGATCTTGTTCTTCTCTATGAATAGGATCGAGATTTGTTAGGAGCTGGGAAATTTGAACCCATGTGGCGAGGTCCTTATATCGTTCACTGAGTTTTAGAAAAAAGAGGGTATGAGTTGGTAGATTACGATGGTATCCCTTTGAGTGAACCCAGGAATGGGTTTTACTTGAAGAAGTACTATGCATAAAATCATCTGTGCACTAGTACTTGTATTTTTATTGTATCATACGTTTTGTGTGTTACTATAGTTTGCTTTTGTCGTTATCTGGTCTCTACCCTTATGTGACATTTTGTTTGATTTCTAGATGTCAGAGTCTTCGCTACCCTATATTGGCTTCGCTGATGGTGCTAGACGTAGTACTCAGAACCTTGCTTCTGCTGCATGGGAAATCTATACCCCAACAAACGAACTTATCTCTTTACGAGGTGTGTGCCTCGGTCGTGCGACCAACAACATTGCAGAGTATAGCATTGTTATTGAATTATTGGTTGATGCTATCTCGCTTGGAATTCATTATTTGGTTGTGCGAATTGATTCACAGCTGGTAGTACTACAGTTAAGTAATGTCTACTCTATCCGAAGTCCTACTTTGTTACGTGTGTATTTGCGAATTTGCCTCTTGGAACGTTATTTTGATCACATTGAATATCAACATATTCCTAGATGTCTAAATACATTAACAGATGCATTGGCTAATTATGTATTGGATAGAAATTTGAATCATTTATAAGCCAAACACATTGAAATGCACACAATATAAGGTAAACCGGTAGAAGCCGTCTGTATATATAACAATCGAAAGAGTTTTTTACAAAAAGTTTGTCCGAAGACCAAAATGTCAAAATTTGAAGCTCATAGCTTCTACAAAGTGACGTCATGGATGACGTTCACGGCAACACACGACTTCTCGAGCAACTCTACGGAGCAGTCAACTCATGGATGTTGATACTCCTACAGTATGACACTGATCGTGTTGTGGAACCTCTTCCAGAGTCATGTCTGGAATGTCTGCAGTCATGCCCTCTAGATTTTGTTCCACCACTTGATAATCCTCAGCATACTTTGGTGTTGTCGTTACCTTTCCTCGCTACAGAATGGGAGAAGTGCAAGGAGGTATGTAAGGTCCAACATCTGTGTTATCAACAAATGATTTTGTATTAGTCTTTGGACGAACATATAAAACAAAAACATTTGAATATGATAAAAATTCACAAAAACATTTGAAAAGAAAAAATGTGTGTACTTCTTACCAAGGTCCCCCCACTGAGCATCCTCTAGCAATACCAAATCCGGATCTCCTTAGAAATCCAGCCCAGCATAAGCATATTCATCAACCATCAACATCTGTGATTGAATCCAGTCAAAGAAAGTATCATCATACTTGATGATCGGTCCTGCTACGTGTCGAACCATGAGCCGACACCATCTCAACATCCTTGGATCCCTAGGACCCAGTATATTCCACTCCACCTACAGTCTCATTGAGGGAACCCTCTCAAGGAAGAAGGACACCAACAAATATTCATATCCAAATTGCTTTAGGTCGCCCCGTCTACATTTGGTCAATTACTTTTTTATACTGCGAAGCACAACATCTGCCCAGTTGAACACTCGAGCCTCAGTACACTCAATAGCATACTGGAAGTAACTCTGTAACGCCATGTGAGGATCAGAACTCCCAGACATATGAGCTATAGTGAAAAGGATAGTATGGAGGGTCAAGTCTTGTACCCCCCAGATAACTACTTTTCCTTTCTTTCTCTCAGCCTCGGGAACACAGTGTAAATTGCAGTACTCATTCATCTTTATCCCACCACCTCTACTACCAGTCAGGCTCACATAGCACCCCTTCCATGAAAAACCAGTCAAAAATTAAATTTCTTCAATGTCTAAGGACAATGTGTAGACCCCCACATGAAACACCTGTTGATCATGGTCCCACATACGCACCAGGTACTCTAATAGTCTGACTTGGGCCCTCATACTTGGGATACGAAAGTACTTCAAGAGTCCACAGTCTCTCAAAGAAGCTATAGTAGGTGGATGATTTTAGGCCATTACATTGTCTTCTTCATGTTCCCTTTCTCTCCATTCAAGCACCATGTTGATGGCCAATTACCTACATAAGAGACACATCAAGAAGATTAGCAACTATTTTCATGAATCCATTCTTTTTCATTGGCTAAATTTAAAAAAAAAAAAATTGAGCTTTGCGGTTCTCGCAGGTGCCTTGTGTGCACAGTGTGAGAACCTCGCAGGTGGCCTTAGCCTCACCTACGAGAACGCCTCATTCTCGCAAGCCCCGTATAGCCTACCTGCGAGAATGGCAGCGTGCATGTAGGGCTTGGAAAATCAACTTAAAAATGAAAATTTAACCAATGAAATTACAAAATTAAACCATGAAAGTGTTAAGGATGAATATCCTAACTAACTGTCACAGACGGCTCATTGAATGGTCTCTCATAGCTCCCGCAATCGGACGCCAAACTTGGAGGGTAGAAGAGGAGTTTTTTGAGCTCAATAGTGGAAATGTAAAAATGATGTGGTAAAAAGAGTATTTACTCCTTTTATTTACTTTTACTATATCATTTTGGTTTTTTATGATTATTTATCGATTAAACCCTAATCCCTAATTTCATGTTGAGTGTAACTCTTGCAGACGTGATGACTTTGATGATCAAATACAGGGATACGGACATGTTTTTCTTTGTTATCGCGTGTTTTTGATTTTTTTTTTATGGTTTTTATATAAAAACCTCGAGCGTGGTCTTTGTCCGTTCTTGTGCTCGTAAATACATGAGAACGCGATCGAGCATACTTTTATCACTTTTTCGGGCTCAATAAGGTTATATGAAAAAGGAACCCCCTGGAGTCCTCTTTAAGCTCTTTTCAGACTCTCTAAACATGAAAAGATCGTCGAGCGACCTTGCTATTTCCATGCTCGATAAAGTATTTGAAGTAAGTGTCTGGTGAGTGATAATTTATCTCTTTTTCGATCTTATTCAGACTATTTTATGAAAAAGGAACTGAGAGAGTTCTCTTTTAAGTGTTTTTCCAAACTCTATAATCTTGAAAAACCTTTGAGTTTTCTATCTTTGGACTCGTTAAACAAACATTGACAGACCCGTGATGGGACCGAAACACTCCTTCTTAGGGTTCATTAAACATACTTTGAGGGACTCGTCCGAAGGATGATCTTACATCAACAAGAATATGTTATCCTCCTCAAGCTTGCATAAAAATAAAGAGGTACTCACCAGAAATGGTGGGGGGAAATTTGGGAAAGGGATATGTTTTCATCTTCGTATTGATTGGCAGTAAGTGTCTCTCTTGAACATGACACCCCTTATTCATCACATTTGAAGCCGGTTTGGAAAATCCATTTGTCTCTCATTCAATTTGCTACAAGGTCATTCCTTGTGTTGTCTTTGAGTCAATGCTGCCAAATCTTTGGTCATGTTGTTCATATGTTCAAGAGAAGTCCATTTGAAACCTATATTGAATCAACCATCTGCAGTTATCCATTCTCCCCATGTCGGTCTTCCCTGTGTCCAATCTAATTCACATCATACTTTGTTTCACCTTCAAAATCTGTTACTCATTTCATGTCATTGATGGGGGATACATCAAGGCCCTCCTGTGACGAGTTTTGTTCCATCAACTTCAGCTCATTATCCGAAATCAAGACTTAAAAATTATTTGGCACCTTGGAGCTTGCATGCCTCAATGGCTGGTTTCCTTTCTTTCGACAGTGGGTTTACATCATTCACCCCTGATCGAAAGATTCCATCGGATGTTCGAATTCAACTCATTTATTCACACTCCATGGATTGTACTATGATACCTTGGAATTCATTGACATCAATGGTGATTTCCCTCTCACTTGTTAACGGTTTCATCAATGATCGGTAATCAAGTGGTTTCTACCATGTTCGACTTCAACACATGTAATCACATGATTAGATTTGTACTTTGGGCAACGAGATTGAATACCCTGGATATCATCTTTGTGATCCAGGTTGCGATGGAGTATGTATAATTTGCGACACATAGATCCACTGTGTATGTCTCGTGGCTATGTCATCTTGATTTGAAATTTCTCGCATAGATCCACAGTGTATTCTGGTGGCTATGCTATATTTTGACAGCATGGATCCACAGTGTATGATTGGTGGCCATGATCCATGTATATAATGTCATCAGTCTGTGATCTGAGTATGGGAATGCCTACCTCATAATTGATATATATATTCTGCAGATGCTTGGTTGTTCATAGGTTTTCGATTAGGTGTGCTCATGGTTCTCAACACACACATGCAACTTACAAAGTCTATCGATTGTCACTGGTTCCAACCTCATACTTTGGGGGGAATTCTATTACCCATGATTTTGGTCATCATGATGATGTATTGATGTTGGTGTACTCAGGATCTTCATAAGAACTTTCTGATGAGAAAAGTTACTTTCTTCTCTTTCCAGAAATATCATTTTTGAAGAAGGTTCGCAGGCTGCTAGTATATTTTCCTGCGAGAATGCCTGATTCTCGCAGGCTATCTTGAGCCAGGGTGTGAGAAGTTCACACTGTGTTGAACTACTAGGGTGCGGACTCTTCCTAAAACAAGGAAAAAGATGAATTCTCAATGCTTCTAGAAGGGAATCTTCTAGAAGGATGAGATGGCATTCGAATGGTTATCCTAGTATTGGATTCCCTGATATTTAGGGATCATTCTTATCCAAGTAACTAATTCATTCTCTCCTATATATTGAGGGAATTCTCATGGAAAAGGTTAAGCAAGATTCATTGGATAATTGGTGAAAGAATTGTGTGAAGGACTCAACATTGAACAACAGCTTGAAGACTCTAGTAGGTCTATCAAGAGGATTTGATCTTATTCATGCAAGGATTGAGAAAGTGTGTGTGTCGGAGCCAAGGGCCATCGAAAGGAAGTTTGTGACATCAAGGCTTAGGTTGTAATCTTTACTTTCCATTAATATGATACAATAGCATGTCCCTTTCCCATAAAGCTATTTCCACTTTATTGTATAATTCCTTGATCATATACATAGATTGACTGTTGAATAGATTGTGCTATCTTCACTTTGGTTGGTTTGTGTTGTCTTGGTCTTGACTGCACAAGAGCATTGGAGTGAAGCGAGAGCAACAGAGACCATAGGAAGCGATAATAAGGTATGTTATTTGTTCTTGCCTCCTAGTTAATTCAATGGTCAAAATCTAGGGAAAGAGTCATGTTCTATCTTGCTTTGTTCTAGATCCAGGTGGATCTAGGAAGATCGGTTAGTGTCCGCACCTACGGATTTATCCAATAACAATGAGCATTCAATGGAAATCTATTTAACCATAGAATAAATTCCTAGAGATGAATTAAATTTCTAGGCATGCTAAAAGTGTTTAATATGGAAAAGAAGGTACGTGTAGCATACTGGTTACAGTATGGTATTTTGGTTTGGAATTTCAGCAGGTTATAACTAGCATACCAGAACCCAGAAAGAGGTGAAACTTGGAAAGACTATCCAAAATGTGTATATGAAGAAACCCAATTGATCTCATATAAAAAATACATTGGAGTAAGTGAAAAATTTCATAATTATAGCACAGATTTGCGCCAAGTTGAAAAATGAACAGAAAAATTAATGGGAGAATTTCTAATAACCATAACTTTCTACTCAAGACTAGGAATTGAGCATGGGATAAGGCATTGGAAAGGTGTTGGAAAGTGTAATATAAATATCCACCTAGAAAATTTATCTAGGCATTCAATTTTTTAGGAAATTAGAAGAAATTATTCTGATATATTATTGAACCAAAATGGGCCATATTTTCATGAAATTATTGAAACAGTTAGCCTGACAAAGTTTTGTTGGTCACACATTTTGTAGAGTTAACAAAAACT
This sequence comes from Picea glauca, assembly GCA_000966675.3. Taxonomy (NCBI): domain Eukaryota; kingdom Viridiplantae; phylum Streptophyta; class Pinopsida; order Pinales; family Pinaceae; genus Picea; species Picea glauca. The sequence continues at coordinate 88,707 of JZKD02S2236336.1, forward strand.
AGATCATATCAAGATCAACATAGAGTACAGAGTAATGGCATAGGCACAGGGGACTTACATTCAGGATGATGAGATTAGAGGGATGGATTTCCATTTGGGCATTGAAGGAACAAACTCTAATGGACATGGAGAAGGAAGGGATGAAAACATGAATATGGTAGAGACCATTAAAAATTTGCAGAAGGATGTCCAAATATATAAAGAAGATAATGAAAGGATAATGAGATCCAAGGAGCATTAGGATGAGTTCAACATGAAGTTAATGTAGATCTTGAACAAAATAGAAAAGAAATTAGATAAAGAGAGTGGCTCAAGAAAATATGGAAGTCACAGGCCTTCTGATGAGAAAAGAAGAGCACATAGTGTTAGAATACATCACCATCACTCCCCGAGGCATTCCAATAAGAAGGGAAACAACAAATCAAGTCCATCCCCTTTCAGGAAGCATAAGAGGTCTGGGGTGGATGAGCTACGAGGATAAATGAACAAAATCAAACCTCCTACATTTGATGGTGAGCACAAGAAGGATGAAGATGCAGAGACATGGTTGTTGGGCATGAGAAATTATTTTCAATTGCATAATTATTCTTCTCCTGCAGAAGCTAGAATTGTCATCTATCAACTCAAGGGAAAGGCATCCATGTGGTGGGATCAGCTTGTGTACGTGAAACACATTAAATAGAAAAGTGTTACTTGGAAAGAATTCAAGAAGTATTTTGAGAAGAAATACTTGACTAAGAGATACTATGACAGGAAAATGAAACAGTTCTTTGAACTCAAGCTTAGGAGTATGACTATATATGAATATGAGAGACGGTTTCTAGAACTGTTGAAATATGTCTCTTTCATCAAAGACGAGACGGTGAAAATTCAAAGGTATTTGAGTGGATTTCCATTATTCATCAGTGAAAAAATACAGTATGATGATCCAAAGACATTGGAGTATACCATAAGGCAAGCTAAATTCCTATATGATCAACAAAAATCAAGGCCAAATTTCCAAAAATCTTGGGAACACAAAAATAAATTCAATTTGAATCAAAGGAAGAAGGGAACTAAAACACCATTCTTCAGAATTAATCCTCAAGGACATGCAAATTCTATAGAACCTAGAATGATTGAGATAGGGGGTCAAAGGCCAAGGAAACCACCTATTCAATGTTGGGGTTGTAAAGGAGATCATACGTTTAAATATTGTCCGCACATAGGTGAAAAAGTGAGGACTGTTCACAATGCACAACAAGATGAAACAATGGAGGACATGGGAAGAAATGTACCAAGGATCTATGCAGCCCTGGACAACAAGAAAGCAGAGTATCAGTCACATATGATTGAAGTGGGAAGTATGATAAACAACCAAACCATTGCTATTTTAATTGATTCAGGAGCTAGTCATAGTTATACAGATCCTAGGGTGGTGTGCCAAGAAGAAAGCATGAAAAATATTGGTTGGTACAGCTGGCTACCAGAGCCAAAAGAAAGTTTAATGAAATGGTTAAGTCATGTCTTATGGAAATGAATGGACTGAACACCAGGGAAAATTTGAACATATTTCCTTTAGGTTCTTATGACTGTCTAATTGGGATGGAATGGTTGGATCACCATCATGCTATCCTAGACTGTCATAAAAAGGCATTTACTTGCTTGGATGAGGAAGGGATCATAAGGAGAGTGTAGGGAATTCCCAGGGTAGTAACCATCAGAGAAACTTCAGCATTGTAGCTGAAGAAATGTTACATGAAAGGATGTCAAATATTTGCAGCACATATGGAAGATACACCTAAAGATAAGGTGCCAAATTTGGAAGATCATCCAGTCCTGGAAGATTTTGAAGATGTGTTCAAGGAGTTACCAGGAATACCCGCAAAGAGAGATATTGATTTCTCTATAAATTTAATGTCTGGAGCAACTCCAGTGTCAAAAAATCCTTACATAATGAGTACACCAGAGCTAAAGGAGTTGCAAATGCATCTTGAAGAAATTTTGAGGAAGGGGTATATATGCCCAAGTGTGTCATCTTGGGGTACCCCAGTCTTGTTTATGAAGAAAAAGGATGGAACATTAAGATTGTGCATTGATTTCAGATAGTTGAATAAAGTGACTGTTAAGAACAAGTATCCTCTGCCAAGGATTGATGATATTTTTTATCAATTGAAGGATGCAAATATATTTTCAAAGATATATCTCAGGTCAGGATACCATCATGTAAGTATTAAGGAGGAAGATATCATCAAGACTTCCTTCAGGACAAGGTATTTTCATTATGAGTTCACAGTGGTGCCATTTGGGTTGTCAAATGCACCAGTTGTTTTCATGTGCTTAATGAATGGTGTTTTACGAGAATATTTAGACAAGTTTGTCATTGTATTTTTGGATGACATTATTATATATTCTAAGTTAGAGGAAGAGCATAAACATCATTTGAGAATGGTATTACAATTATTAAGGGAGCATCAGTTGTATGCCAAATTGAGCAAGTGCTCATTTTATCAGAAGCAAATTCATTATTTGGGGAATATCATTTCAAATGATGGGATAGAAGTGGATCTTGAGAAGATAGAAGCCATTAAAGAATGGTCAGCACCAAATAATGTGACATAGGTGAGATCATTCATGGGTATTTCAATCTACTACATGAGATTTATTGAAGGATTCTCAAAGATTGCACACCCAATAACTTCCTTACAAAAGAAGGGTGTGAAGTTTCAATGCACATTGGATTGTTAAAAGAGTTTCCAACACTTGAAACAATTGTTAACAAGTTCTCCAATACTAAGGATTGTAGACCCAAATCAAGACTTCATTGTATGCACAAATGCGTGTAAAGAAGGACTTGGTGGAGTCCTCAGTCAAAATGGGTTTGTTATATGTTACGAATCAAGGAAGTTGAAGGAGCATGAAATACATTATGCCACTCATGATTTGGAGTTGGTATCCATAGTGCATGCCTTGAGGAAATGGAGACACTACCTCATGGGGAAAAGGTTTCAGCTAAGGACATACCATAATGGTCTAAAATATTTATTTGATCGGGCAACTCTAAATGCTAGGCAAAGTAGATGGTTAGAATTTTTAAGTGAATATGACTTTGATATAAATCATATCAAAGGGAAAGAGAACAAAGTGGTTGATGCACTCAATAGAAGAGTGCATGAATTGCATGCTACAACCATTAGCATGTACCAATCAGATTTGAAACCCATAATTATAGAGGCTACCAAATCAGATTCGCAATACAAGGAATTAGTGGAAAAATTACAACAAGGTAATTTACAGTAGAAAACTGAAGAATACAAGCTAGATAATGATGAAAATCGCATGTACAGGGGAAGAATTTATGTACCAAATTCCCAGGAATTGGAAAATTTGATATTGGGAGAAATGCATAATGTACCTTATGATGGGCACCCAGGTTATCAAAAAACTATTGAAGCTATCAAGAGCCAATATTATTGGCCATCCATGAAGAAAGAGGTTGTTGATTTTATTGTATTGCCAAATTTTTGGAATGTCAAAAGGTAAAATATTAGCATAGACACCCAGATAGTTTGCTACAACCATTACCCATTCTTGAGTGGAAATGGGAAGTTGTAACAATGTATTTCCTCACCAAAATTCCTAGAAGAAACAAGCAAGATGATTCTATCATGGTAGTGGTGGATAATCTTACTAAAGTTGCTCATTTTATTCTAGTTAAGCTCACTCACAAGGCAACCAACATTTATGATATTTATATGAGAGAAATTTCTAGATTACATGGCATGCCTAAGACAATTGTGTCTGACAAAGATCCAAAATTTACCTCAAATTTTTGGAAGGGATTATTTAATGGATTTGGAACAAATTTGAATTTTAGCATAGCTTATCATCCAGAATCAGATGGACAAACAAAGAGGGTGAGTCAAGTGATTGAGGATATGTTGAGGATGTATGTGATGGATAAACCATCAAAATGGGAAGACTACCTACACTTGGTAGAGTTTGCTTATAACAATGGGTACCAAACATCTTTAAATATCATCCCATTTGAGTCACTTTATGGAAGAAAGTGAAACACACCGGTAAGTTGGGATAACCCAGCAGATAGAGCAATGGTTGGGCTAGATTTGCTCAGGAAAATGGAGGAGAAAATGTTGAAAATAAAACAAAATTTAAAGGCTACCCAAGACAGGCAGAAAATATATGTTGATAAGGGAAAAATTCAAAGGGAATTTAAAGTGGGAGACCATGTATTTTTGAAAGTGAAAGCCAACAAAAGTTTCCTGAAGTTGGGAAATTGTTCAAAGTTGGCAGCTCGCTATTGTGGGCCATTTGAAATCCTAGAGAGGATTGGTCCAGTGGCTTATATGATTGCATTTCCTGCATCTATGTCTATTCATAATGTATTCCATGTATCATTACTAAAGAAATATATACCTTATTCTAATCATGTTATTGATTGGAATGTGACTCAAGTGGAGCAAGAAGGCGCTTTCCATGTGCATTTGGTATGCATTCTAGATCAAAAAATCAAACAGCTCCATAATCGAGCCATAGGGTTTGTAAAGGTCCAATGGACCTGGTACGGTCTTGAAGATGCTACTTGGAAGCATGAGGATGCAATGCGGGCAAAATACCCGCATATTTTTGAGGATTTTTGAAAATTTTGTTGTATATGTGTACATGATGCACTAAGGACAATGCATAAATAAGGGGAGGGCATTGTAATATCCCTAGGCCGAACCCAATTTTAAATGTAAATGAAAATGTACTTAAGCTGGTGAGATGTTTGATATAATTTTTGTATGCACCTTTCATGGCATAGTGCATGCATGTACTACGCAGTAAAATGATGAAGTGTGCACATTCTAGGATACCATGCATAACAACTTAAGTGCGCGCAGTTTTGAGGCTAGTGAGTCTTTGTGTATATGTTTCATTTTATAGGTTGGTGAGCCAGTTATTATAAGCTACTATGCTTATGTTTTGATTAGGCCGGAGAGCCTAGATGTTGAAGGCCAGTGTGCCTATTTTTGTACATATGTCTCATCATTAATATAAAATGCATCGTTGTGCATAGGCCGACCACAATAAAGGAGTATAGGGGACTAAAATCCACTAGTCAGGGAAAGGGTGGGGGATAAAAGTTGAGGAAAAGAGTCTAAGCTAGGGAGCTTAAGCCAAAAAGGAATATTATCTTAATATTTCTTAAAGTATAAAGTATGGATAATTATTTTATCCAAAGTTCTAATGTTGGGGACAAGTGGGCCAAAGTAGCTCCCAACATGACAAGTGTCAAGTTGGGGACATGCATACATATTGTTGGGACTTAGTTCATTTTCCATCATTCCTTCCATCATTCAGTCATCGAGTAAATCATCCATGAGAATTCACACATCCATTGAGTTATCTTTCATACCTTCATCATTCTAGCTGAACTTATATCCATAGCCATATATGTTTGTGTAGCTGGTTAGCTTGGGAGTTGGACTAAAGAAGCAGGTTGTCAGGCCCATGGGATATTGAAGAGGCAGGTTGTTAGGCCAGTGAGAAATTTCTCTCTGGGTGAGAGAATTGTTAGGAAATGACTTCCTGAAGGTGCTAAACTGCAACTACAGGGCTATGAGATTTCCTGTCTAGCCTATTGTTGAAGCCCTAGAAGGGAAGTAGGGAAGCTGAGGGATTTTTTAGAAGAGAAGGGGCACACTTCCTAAGGTGGGACAAGCATGTGAGGAATGAGGGATTGTAGGATATTATTTGAGTTGGCATTTGTGATGGAGTCTTTCCTGTTGTCTATGAGCCTTTATCCTGGTTAGGAATCCCTTTACCCAGGTGGATTTTAGTCCCAGCTCGGGGGTGATCCACTGCTGATAGTGATGAGAAGTGTGGTATAAGGTTGGGAGTTTCGTGGAATGTCTACACATAGTTGGTGATATTCCTACCAAGATAAGTGTCCGTAGTGTGATAAATTTACATGTTGCATTGTTATTTACATGTGTATTTTTATGGGTTCATCCTATGCATGGTTTATAATTGTATTTATATTTATGGGTTTTGCATGTATATGTTGCATGTATATGTTTATTTTTATTTCAGTATGAATCCATCCATTTATAGATCTATTTGTCTGTTTATGTTTTATATATATGTTTCTGCAAGAGTTATGTGTGTATATATGTTTTAATTGCATGAAGTTCAAAAATTTTATGTGGCATAGCTCAGTTGGATGTTGGGTATGTTACAATATATTCCACAGAGAGAATGAAAGCATTCTCTCATGTATCATGGTCTGACATATGTGGTCGGGGACGTTACAATTGCCATCTAATGAAGTTGATAAAATCCTTAACACATCTACATCTGTTCACATCCATAATGAGGGATATAAATATGTAATGGATTGCATACATAGGTTTACAAATGCTATGTCAAGCATAGAAACTTCCATTGAACCAATCATCTCTTCATGGAACAAAAAGGGATATGATAGTTATTTTGATGAGGTAAGATAATTATCATTCCCCTTCAAACATTTCTTAACTTGAATTCATAATATGATTTAATTGGTTTAGGTCTATATTTTTTTTTTTAAGTAAAAAAGGGGCGAAACCTGTTATATTAAACCTTCAGAAAAAGAAATACACTTGACATATAGGTGCCAGCTGTCCTGCCGATAAAGGAAACCACAACAGCTGGCTTATACACAACAACATGAAAATTCAAGCATCGTGTTTCGCCACCCTACCCGAAGGAAACCAGGGTGCATGTCCATTATCCTTAGCAGTATAGTAAAGTTTGTTCTAAATCTAACTAAGCTAGTAACTAAAGAGCTACAGCTCTGATAAATAGTAAAAGAAAAGGAGTTGGAGACAATAGGAAACAAAAAAACCTATTCGTCGGAGCCCTCATATCCTTCCTTTTCTTTACCACCATTGACAGGGATAACATAGAGCTGAGCACAGGTGGGGCATTGGTGCCAAGGTGTGGCCCTAGAGTAGGCTGCGTAGAGCATGTCCAAGCATTGGCTAACGCGAATGGCTCTGAAAATTTGATCATCCACCAAGATGCGCACCTCAAAGATCAAGTTCAGGTGCTCTGGATGAAGGAACGGTGGCGATGGCGGCGACTTTGTTTCAGCCTCCATTTCTGGGTGGCCCGACATCTTCCTCTGCATCTGTGAGTCGATTGTGCATTCCGGCGGTTCCTCCTCAATTGGGCAGGTGTCGAATTCTACGTTCGGAGCGTCATTGGGGGCCCGAGTCTCGTTCAAATTGGGTGCTGGTGCCACTTGTCCAAAGCTCGTCGGAGGGTCCCAATTATTCGGGACGATAAATAGTCGGCTCTCAGAGAAGTCCAGTGGGAGATCTAAGGATAGGTCTTCTTCGACATAAGTTCGAGGGGGTGAAACTTGTTGTTGTGGCATCACCACATCGTTTTCTTTTGGCTAGGAGCAAAGCTCTTTAAAAACACTTGTGCCTTTTTTTTCTTGCATCCATCGAGTACCAGTCGGCTCCTCTACGGGGTCTTCCCCTTACTCGCAGCATGGTGAGAGCGAGGGCAAGTTCCAGGATGCTTCCTGCTCGGCGGTTCTTGCTCTGCTCAACAAGCTTCAAATGCATTCTGAGAGGTCCAGTTAAACAGATAATGACATAAACCATGGATGCCACCATTAACACCGAGATCTTAATGCTCTGGCTGGCTGGCCTTTTCTTACGCGTGAGAGTCTCCATCAGTAACTGGAGGCCAACGGAGGTGAAAGCCTTCATAAATGGTTGTGGTTTGAGGTGAGAGCCACCATAAATGGACTCTCCCTTCGCGCCTCCATGTGCCCATCCTTTCCACTTGGCACCCCATCTGGGGGGGTTTAGGTCTATATTATTGTGTACTTATAATGTTATATTTTGTCTGTGCATGATGTAATCACATGCATGATAAAATTAAATGATCTCCCAACATTGAGACACCTCATCATTCTCGATCAGTGTGTACAAATTCTACTGGAAAGGGACATCATAGTGGTTTTGATGAGGTAAGATAATTATCGTTCCCCTACAAAATTTTCTTGAATTGAATTCATAATCTGATTTAATTGGTTTAGGTCTGATTTTTAGTGTTTTATTATTATATTTAATATTCTTGTACTATATTTTTGTGTCCTTGTAATGTTATATTTGATTTGTGCATGATGCAATCACATGCACGATAAAATTAAACGATCTCCCAACATTGATGCACCTTATAATTCTCGATCAATGTGTACAACTCTTGCTGGAAAGGGATATCATAGTGGTTTTGATGAGGTGAGCTAATTATCATTCCCCTGCAAACTTTTTTTGACTTGAATTCATAATCTAATTTAGTAGGATTAGGTCTGGTTTTTAGTGTTTTACTTTTATATTTACAATTCTTCTACTATATTATTGTGTTCTTGTAATGTTATATTTGTTTTGTGCATGATGTAATCACATGTAAGATAAAATTAAATGATCTCCCAACATTCATGCACCTCATAATTCTTGATCAGTGTGTAAAACTCCTAATGGACATATTTCAAATATTGACTCGACCTTGAGTGCATTTAATTTTGTTATATCAATAATTATGCATGTTTTTGGAATTTAATTTCATTTATTTTTGTATATTTATGTATACTTTCTTTTGTTTTTGACAGTGCCCGAAGTATTCTAGGTAGTATATGAAGTAAACATATTAGATCCATATGATGGTGATATTGCAAGGAATGGACAAATTCAGTCACCTACTATGATCCATGGAGCCACTTGGTCTTGAAGAGGCTAATATAGTTGTCATTAATGTCATGAGTAACATCCTCATTGTCTATGAAGATAAAATTGATGGATGTGAACGTTTGAAGGAGATATAAATGAGTTTCATTCGATGGCCGAAGAAGTGTTTGATAAAATAATCAAACTAGATGATCATGTTTTATAAATCAGTTGTGAACATTATATTGACTTTACGTAGTATTCGTACCATTTAAACTTACTTTACATAATCTCCATACCATTTAAACTTTACATAGTGTTTAGACCTTTTTTCTTTAAGGCCATGTGACCTGAGATATAAGGACACATTTTAATGCATCTATTTACTAGTTCATTTCATTTAGTGTTGTTTGTGGTGTGATTAGAAATGTTGTTTCTATCATGCCTACAAGGAGTGATATAAGGGCATGTTTTAAGGCATTTATTCACTGGCTCATTTTATTTAATGTTGTTTGTGGTGCCATTAGAAATGTTGTTTCTACCACACATACAAGGAATGATATGAGATTGCAAGAGTGTTTGTTTACATGCCATTATTTCTATGCTCTGCCTTTGTATTTGATTTCTATTTATTTACCTTAATTACTCTGTCTTTTAGAGTGAACAAATTGTGTGAGTGTAAATAGATTGGGCTTACCCACATTTTATTTTATTTTCTACAATTGTTTATCATCTCATAATGTGTTTTTATATTTAAGATAGGTGAATGGAACATCAGACTACGTCAATCGCTAAGACCGGGATCATAGCACTCTTTATAATGCCAGGACATCTGTGTTAGCCTGTGCTAACCCTAGTTATATTATATGCATGTGTTTATTGATGAAGATATTGTTATCTTCTATAAATAGTTTTAAACTAATATAGGTAATGTGTCATTGGTTGATGAATTTATCTCTTAATGATGAAATAATATTGTATCTTTTTATTTTTTAAATTTGTTAAATTTTTTATGGACTCGTGTCTCATTTGCAAGGAGTTACAATATTTTATAAAAATGATTTCCTTCTTAGTTTTTTAAAGTGTAAGATTCAATTGAATATAGATTGCATTTTACCTTCCTTTTTATGGGAGTATTAAAATGGAATGTGGATGTTTGGGTGAGTTTTGTGAGGCTTCTTACCAATGCAATTAATATTTTTTTGTTTGTAAACGAGGGAACTTGTGAGTTTTAATTATGGAAGCAACCTGGTTTTTGTGTGGTAGATTATGTGAATCAAAATATTGGAGAAGAGTATATTTCCATAATTGTGCACATATCTCTATAATAATTATGGGACAATGATGGATGGACTCAAGGTACACATTCAATTCCTTTTGTTTGATTAAATTTAGCATTGTATTTCAACCTTTAAGGTTAAAATGATTGCTTTTAGATTTGGAAAGATGACCTTTTTTCTTCTATGAATCAATTCATGATGGGACATGAGTCTTGATTGTGGCTTATATATTGGAAGATTTAACAATGAAAAGTTTTGTTTTTCTTATTCAACACTCGAGTCTAAGAAATTTTATTTTTTTAAAGTCATGCTGTGTGGAAGGACTTTACTAAGTCTATGAAATTAGCCCTATTTTAGACCTATGTGGAAAACCTTTACTAAGATAAATCTCATCATATATTTGAGAACAAATAAAATAATCAAATTGAGAATAAGTAAAAGACTCATATTTACCTGTTCATTATCTAACTTTAAGTATTTGCCTAGAAAATTTCCAATATCTTTAAAAATTGAAAGATGCTAAGGATGAAGTGGTAGATTTGGAAGTTGAAACTAGATTGGCATTTTTTTCACAACCATAGTGGAGGATATTACTTAGGATATTCAACCCATTTTTTCCATCATATTTTTGGTTAGTTAAATCCAATTTCCGCTCCTTATATAGTAAACCCAATTCCATCATACACTAAAAATATTTGGTTTTGAATTTCGAGTTCTATGTGACAGTTGTAGTGTATTAAATTTTTAGCCATTCACCTTGACCATAATTGATCAAAGTAATGATTTAAAATAAAAAATATTGTATAAATTCATAATTTATACCCATATCCTAATATAGATGTCAACCTTTACTTGGAATAATCCTTTGTATTGTATAATATTAAGGGTCTTGTGACTATCCTACTTTTTCTTAGCTTGAGTTATATTTTTGGGATTGAATGTTATTTATGGACTTAAGCCTCTATTACATTGTTCTTAGTCCCATTTTTCAATGGAATGGTTACTTATACATCTGAGTAGTTTCCGTAAGGTTCTATATTTTGCAACTAATATCCCCGGTTCTAACAATGTTTATAGGAAATGTTTAGATACATATAAATCATGTCGATCTATTATACATGCATAGACATTTGAATGAGATGCTCTCACTAAATGCATTGACAAAGTGACTAATATAAAAATGCTATGTTCCTTTTATGTACCAGGGTATACTTCCATTGAGGGTATACATTTATGTATTGGGTCTTCTCATTAAAAATGGCATGCTTGTAACATAGGTCATTATAGACATTTGAATAATATTTATTGTGATTAGTCCATTGAAATTTAGTCATTGGTCCTACTCCTAACAAGCCACTTTCATGTTGAAAGTTTTGTGACTGTATTTCATAAAAACATGTGCAAATGCAAATCATATTCTTAGAGGTGAGGCATATATCATTCTAGTTGGTGGTACTGAAGCAACAATTATTCCCACTGGTTTGGGTGGGTTTGTTGCATGTTGAGCCTTATCTCAGAGAAATGATGATCCCTAGTCTACCTCAAGGCCCTGGGACAAAGACCGAGATGGATTTCTCATGGGTGAAGGTGTAGGAGTGTTGGTAAGTTTAGAATGACAAAAAAAAATTGTTAGTGCTCTGCATGTTCAATGTTCATTATGTTCTTGGCCATTGAAAATTTCAAAGGCTTACCCATGTTGCATAGTAGAAAAGAAGACCAATGTGTGTTACTTGTTCTTCATATGAAGGCTAAAAATACTAGGTAAAAGGGTAGTAAGTAATCAAATAGTAGAATCTATAAAATGAAATGCTCCAGATGGATGTCGGTGGCCTCCCATCTATTCCAATTGGCTCATTTTGGCAGTTTTCCAGTTTGGCAGTTTTTTCCTAGTTTTCAGGTCCCTAACTTCCAAGGTTTTTTTGAGGCCCTAAATAATGTTTTTAGGGCTTGCCACAGTAAAAATGTAAATTGAGTCATTTTTTTTGGAAACATGTGTATTCCTTGGATAGAACTTCCTAATGGGCTATTGTGTGCCTAAAATTAAGATCGTATGCAAAAGTTATGACCCCAGGAAGTCGATGTACTAACTTACTGTTGGCAGCCAATTCATTTTTTTATTATTATCCTATAAGATGCCTACACCTATGTCTTGCGAACATCAAGTTTTTTGCGACATTTACACATTTGTCTTCGTTGAGTTTTCTCGACTGTAAGCGTGAAAATTTCTACTTTCAAGGTCACATTTCGATCACTATCTGAACTGTCATGATCTTTTTATCGATATGCTTACTGCACTTACCTTTTGTTTATCGTTATGTGGCTGAAAGGACTTTCAAACTATGCTCATTGAAAATTTTTATATTGATTGCATAACTTGGTTTTATCGAAGACATTTAGCCTTTGGATTTCCATTTTATGACTTGCCTAATCATTGATTCTATGAAATGCATAGGGGTTATGATTTATTTTTGTTTTAATATATATGATATGATCCTTATGATAATCTTTTCATGACTTATTGGTTTGTCAACTATATAAATACCAATTGGCATCTTGGTTGAACTTTTGATTATATGGATTAACACATTAGTGCATAATGATTTTGGTGTTGATTTATAAGTTGAATGCTTTGAACACTATGGCATAGTGTTGGCGCGTATCGGTATACACATTTGATTTCATTGGTTGTACACATGGCTCAATGGTTGAACTATTATTATGGAGTAAACAACTATGAAATTTGGCGTTTGTACTTGGATAATGAATATTATGCATGGCAGACTCCACCACCTTCGCATGCGCGCATTTATGCTTACCCCTTTTGGCTCGATTCATTGTTGTTGGTTTGGCTAGCTCTGTTACTGTGTGTTGATAAATTCGAACCCTTCCCTTACCATGCATTCAACTCCATGGCACCAGTCGTGCAAGTTGAACCCAATGGCAGGTAAGCCCTGTTGATATTTGATAATGCCCGCCAAGACTTGGCAGACAGTGGATGGCTTACCTTCATGGAACGTTTCGAGGGTTTTAACCTTTGCGTAGATCAACAGTTCACCATGACCTTCGATGGTTGTCAAGCCAAGGTAGGCGATGTACAGTTAGAGATTGATGAACAGTTCATCAGCTTAGCCATGGGGTTATCTACCTCTGGACAGCGTTGGTTTAAGAATTGCAAGGTCGAGGAAGCTCCGTGGACATTGTTGTTTCAATCGCGCAAAATCACCTCCTGTGATAGAGGTATGCCCGTAACTATGCTCAAACAACGTTGGCACAATTTATTGATGATAATCAAGCAATTTGTGACCTACGAAGGTCGATATGGACTTGTGTTCCTCCACCACCTGCGTTTTCTTATGGTTTTTATGGGATACTCTCTCAATATGCCCTGTTATTTGTATCGTAGCCTGTTTAAAATGTCAAAGAAGTACAAAAGACACCATGCTAATAGTAGCATTTTTCATTATGGGCTTGTTAAGCTTATCGTTTTCTATCATTTGAGTCTACACGGGGATAGTTGGAGCAATTTCGTTGCTCAGAATGGTTTTGAGAATATGAACCCTACACAGGTTGACAAACCTGTGGTGAGTGAGGTCAAGGTTAAAACCCCAGTGCCCTATCATGTCCTACTGCCTAAACCCTCGGTCGACCCTCCTATCGACTTACCCCACAATGTGATTAAGAGTGTTGAGACTGTTAAGCCTGTGAGCAAATATCCCAAGGCGAACCTCACTGCAAATGTTAAAGGGAAAAATAATGCACGTTTGATTTCACGGATGGCAAGGAACAAGCCAAAACCCCCTGTTAAGCCAAATCCTCACTCATTCGCCCAAACCCTCGCCTGCTTTGTTTAAACCTACACAGCCACCATGTGACTAATGCAGTTCATGGTTAGAGCGATATTATCTTGATGTTCCGATTCTCCAGTCAAGGATTCAATCTTTGGAAGATCATATTGCACTGCTTACCAGTCAAAAGTCCAAGCTACAAGCGACAGATAAGAAACAAAAGACGACCAGCTCCATCTTGTTTAAAAACGTGGAATCAGCCATGGTTGTTGTAAATTCCAAGATGGTATAATTGACCAGCCTCGTCGCTACACAGGTATGGAAAATTTGATATCATTTCATTTTGTAAATAATCTAGGTTTATATAACGATTTGAATTCAGTTTTAAACAGTTTTGTTCACATCTTGAATGGCTCTGTTATATTGTGGGCATTCTATATATAGCTTTTCTTTGAATAGAAACAAATTTCGATTATGTATATGATTTGATTATTCCCAGTATAGAAATCAATAGATTTTGATTGGATTTGAGTAATCTTCATTTGAATTTGATTGATTGGCTTGCCTTGTTAAGGTGACAAAATTAATAGTTTGGTTTGTATCATACTCAAATTTGATTTGGTTATGATCCATGTGCTATAGTTGATGAACGGTTTGATTAAGTTTGATTTTTACAATTTTGTTCGAATCTGACTTCATTATCATTGGTATGCTATGACTAGTAAATGTTTTTGGGAAGATACTCGTTACTATGTTGTGTCGTGTGTTTTTCTATATTTGATTGATTCCAATTTAAGGAGAATTACTCTGTTTCTTTGATGAAAACAATACACTCAAATACCATCCGTTCCCGAACCAGGAAATGAATTCGAATCATAACAACTGTGTGAAAATCCTTAGCTAAATCGATTCGTTTTTGTTCTAAATTGGCAAGTTCATTTTATGATTCGATTCCAGATTCTAATTGATGCTTTGTATTTTAGATTTGTGAAACGAATTGGTCAAACTCTGTTACGCTTCGTTTGATTGAAACAATTGTGATCAAAATTAATCGATCCTGTCTCTTGACTGTGCAAGGATCAACGATCGAAATCTATGACAAATTCTGTTTGATTGATCCTGTTACATTTTTGGTTATATGTCAGTTATGGTTTGAATTCGTTCATAGCCTAAATCTTTTGTTATACAATTATCATGATAATCTTGTTCGGTGCGATGATTTCGCATGTGATGAGACAAGTATAACAAACTGTTTGTGATTTGTTTTCAATTGAATATCAAAATGATCTCATTCGATTTGTTGAGACACAATTATGATGTTGTTACATATGATGTCATTTACCCGACTTGTAACGATAACCGAAACAAAGTATTTCTATCCTTGTATTCGATTAAATGATTTGAATCTTTTGCTATATCGTCACAGCTATAACGAGTGGAGAATAATTTGGTTGGATTAGATCGTATCACATACGATATGTTTTTCAATTGGATTACTATCCGATTATGACTCTGAGAACCCGATTTTGTGGTAACAAAAGAACAGAGTATTCCTATCTCTGTGTTCGGTTGAATCATTTTGATCCTGTTTAATGTTGAATGATAAAATCATTTTGATTTGTTTTCAAGTGATCATTGGAAGATAATTGTATTTAATTCTTTTAAAGATTTTGAATCGATTCTGATGTTGATTCTGTATCTCATTTTGATTAGCTACAGGATCATATGATTCTGTAGCTAGTCTATAGAATTTAATTTTTATCATTTTATTGATAAAAGAGTCTTCTAACTTGTCTATTTTGGATTATTTTCAGGTGAACTTGAATTGCATGAGATTTGATGGACAGTTTAGAGGATATTTGGATGATTTATTTTCATTTTAGTTTCCTAGTTTAGTTGATCTTGGGGATATTTTCCCAGATTATGTAAATAGTTTGATACGGTCCACAGGGAGGTTTTACCCTATGGAAAAAATTATCAATACTTATTATTTTTGTAATAACACCATCCTCATTCGTGGGAGAACAATGATATGGAATTTTAATACAGACTGAGACAGAATTTGATGTTCTGCTATAGCTTTACCTTTTCATAATATCAATATTTTGTTTCATGTTCTTGTGTATCTATTTTCATTTGGTTAATGACTACTTTAGCTATCTTAGTCTTTTGCAAATGATATGATTTAATCAATATAATCCATATCTGATTTCTTCCAGTGTTTAAAAAACATAGCAATTACTTAATTCAGTTTGTGAATGACAGATTTCTCTTCTTCATGAGTTGAATTATTAAGTATAAGTTTTTGCATAACAGGTTTCCCTTATTGCAGAAATTTATAGATCATATAATTGTTATGATTTTTTATGTCTTGTTTTTCCTGTAAACAACTTAAAGAGCAATGCAGCCTATCTTTTACGAGAAGCTTCTGGATCATCCGATGCAAGTTTCCTTCCTTCGACCAGCTTCGAAGTCATCATACACAGGACAAATTGGGAGCGTTTCCAGGTCATTTTTTCATTTGTTTGTTTAGTATATTTATTAGTAGTTTAGTTTAGATATAAGTTTAGTTAGATATATGTGCAGAAATAATATAATAGATTGTTTAATTTCAGTAAGTTTTATTTCTTGTTTATAAAATTATAAAATAAAATAAAAGAAATACCTTTCTCTGTCTTAGGGCAAAAAGCTAATGAGTTTTGCAGGTTTTAATTAAATATGTGAATTGTAGATGTTGTATATTTTGTAAATAAGTTATATTTCAGTTAGTAGTTAGTATAGTAGTAATTAGTAGTTTATATTTATAGTTAGTAGATTCGTTTAGTTTGTTTTATTTATTGTTAGTTAGTTTAATTTGTTTAATTTAGTTTTAGTTAGTTTAGTTTTAGTTAGATTAGTTAGTTTAGATTAGTTTTCTCTTTTGTTTTCCTAAGACCTTAGATCAGCTAACGGAGCCACTAAACCCGTCAGGGTGGTTCATTCCAAACGGCTTGGGTTATTAGACAACCTCAGACCGGTTCCACTCTTCCAGTTGATGAACGGTCGATTTCGCCCATCAACAAATGGTGCTAGAAGGAGGGCCTGAACTTAATTAATGGCACGAGGTGGTCATAAGACTCCTCCCCCCCCTAATCTCTCACCTATAGTGACTAGAATCCATTCACACGATAATATTCCCCTTCAAACAACAACTACTTCAATCGACGATCCACAGATCACAGTTGAACCAGCAACCCCTAATCCTATAGGTGGTGACATCCAAGAGATTGTCCGTCAATCTCTTATCAAAAAACATAGTGCCTTAGCTCGTCTTAGGCAACCAAACCATTCGTGGGGTCAACCTTTGGACTTCTCTAATATTAGAGAACAATTAGGTGACACTAATCTCACTGTGAATCCTACAGATCCAAACTTAAATCCTGTTGCAGGAGGATCTGGGATACCTCCTTCACCACCTCCCTCATCTCCTTCCTCTTCT
>JZKD02S2236336.1:120966-136032 GCA_000966675.3 Picea glauca
TGAACATTTAAGTGGGGTAAAAGGAGGTTGCCCCCTCGAAGAGGCTTATTATCTGAAATTATCTCCTTTTCAAGGCGTTGAGTACTTTTCCTGAGGTTTTTCTATGCTATATTGAAGTTTGGTTCTTAACACTCCGACCAGCTTCGAAGTCATCATACACAGGACAAATTGAGAGCGTTTCCAGGTCAGTTTGTCATTTGTTTGTTTAGTATATTTATTATTAGTTTAGTTTAGATATAAGTTTAGTTAGATATATGTGCAGAATTAATATATTAGATTGTTTAATTTTAGTAAGTTTTATTTCTTGTTTATAAAATTATAAAATAAAATAAAAAGAAATACCTTTCTCTGTCTTAGGGCAGAATGCTAATGAGTTTTGCAGGTTTTAATTAAATCTGTGAATTGTAGATGTTGTATATTTTGTAAATAAGTTATATTTTAGTTAGTAGTTAGTATAGTAATAATTAGTAGTTTATATTTATAGTTAGTAGATTAGTTTAGTTTGTTTTATTTATTATTAGTTAGTTTAGTTTGTTTTATTTAGTTTTAGTTAGTTTAGTTTTAGTTAGATTAGTTAGTTTAGATTAGTTTTCTCTTTGGTTTTCCTAGGACCTTAGATCGACTAATAGAGCCTCTAAACCCATCAGGGTGGTTCATTCCAAATGGCTTGGGTTATTAGACAACCCCAGACCGGTTCCACTCTTCTAGTTGATGGACGGTCGATTTTGCTCGTCAACACTTACCCAAACGGGGCCCACATGACTTTTGGCAGTTCATCTCCTAGGGTTATGTTTTTGGATGTCTAGGGTCTTTGACATTCTTGTTTATTGTAAAAAGGCCTTCAGAGCCTCATTGTGATGATCTTCTTGCGAATGAGCACAACCGTCACATCTCTTCTTAGAGATAATATGCCATAATTCTAGCAAGCTTGTTCTCCTTTGCATTTTATGGTTTCATTTTATTTCCTTATAGAATAGAAACTCATTTTATTGTATATATGTTATTATTTACTAAGAATATTTTGATAATGATCTGGATTCATTTCATTCTTCTCATAAAATCTGGATCATTGGTATGAGAGCAACCTTCTCCTTGTCATTCTTAATGCATGTCCCCAACGAGGTCAGGGTACAAAAAATTGGGTCTCGAGCTTGTTTCTCTTAAGGAAAAAATATCGCACACACCCAAGTGACCTATAATGGTAGGAGAAAATAAATATGATGGGACAAGAGATCCTTTCAAAATGTTGCTCAAGGAATCCCTCATGCAACAAAGGGATGAGATGCTGGATAGTTTTGCGCAAATCCTTTGGCGGCTACCAACATGCGACACATCTTCCTCAAATGGAGGCATCGACCCCTTCAAAGTAGAAATCAACTTCGATATTCCTATATTTGAAGCTCAGATAACACAAATGTTGTAGAAAAATGGTTGAACCTATTAGAAGGCTATTTCTCTATCCATAACTTCTCGAATAGAGAAAAGATTACTTTTGTGCTCCTCAAATCTGTTCCCCATGTCAAAGATTGGTGGGAAACTTTCTGTGAGATGAAGGAAACAAAGGAATCCTCATTATTTATAGTTGTGGTCACCTGTGAGTCCTTGATGGATGCTATTAAGGAACAATACTACCCATTTGGAAGTTATGACAACCTGTACACAAAATGGACCACAATGTGGCAAGAAAGAGACCAAGAAGTGCCCGAGTTCACAAAAATATTCCATACTTTTCACACCAAGATGGGTATCAAATATTCTGAGCGACATCTAGTGCTCAAGTATCATGGTGGTATGAATAGATACATCCAAGTTGAAATGGATTTTTTGGACATCTCATACTTGGACATGGCCTACCAATATGTCATCAAAATCGAGAAGAATCTCAAACAATGAACGCGAAAATTTGGGCCTAGGAACCCCTCACAGAAAAATCCTAGAAAGGGCAGCCCCAACCTGTAGAACAAAGGATAGAGCAAAGATGAACCACCTCAGGACAACTAGTCTAGGCTACAAGCAAAGAAGGACAGCGAAAAAAAAATAAAGATACCAAGAAGTGGTGTGACTTCCATAAGATCCCCTGGCATAACACTGTTGATTTCCTCTCAAAGAAGTCACTTGTGGTTGAGGTGAAAGCCTATGAATTAGATGCAGGTTCCAACACTGAGTCAGAACTAGAAATGGGGAGACAAATATGTTAGAATGTGCTCATTTTACCATAGACAATATCACTATTGTCACCCAACCATAGGTCGATGTCACCCTCCGAGCACCTTGAACTTGACAGAGAGAAGAATCCTGGTAGAAATTCAATAGCCAAGCAAGGCTAATGCACCAAGAAATAAGTAACCAAAGTTGATTAGAGAGTCCAACCCAAAAGATAGAAGCAATAGGCTTTAAGACTGGCGACAACGCCTTCTCCAAGACTTGCACACAAGACTGCCAGACTGTAGTGTGCACACATGTCTCTTAATAATTTTGAGAGTTGTGTGTAAAATGAGAACTGATGCCCTGTATTTATAATGGCTCTGGCAGACTACCTGGGTTGACTTCTCATTCCGAGTACTAATTAATTCATATTAATTATCTCTCTCAACCGACATCTCTTCTAGGGTTAAGTTCACTTCTTTTCTTTCTTCCAGAATATTATAATATTGTCAAAGGTCACAATGGAGGTTGACACCTCTCAAAGATACCATAATATCAACACTCCCTCCTAGATAGGGAGGTATAACTGATAATGGTATTGAGAACAAATAGGCCATTCAATTGGTAGCATCATGAGCACTAACATTGTTATCTAACTGGATAATCTCCATGAAAACTGGTACAATGTCAACTGATAGAACACAATTGTGTTTATCCATAGTAGTACAGAACTACTCAAACCATGACACATAGTCACAAACAGTGGAACATATCCACCACAGTAGTATATCTCTACTATATGGAGACATGCAGTCTCCATACCAATCATCTGATATCAACCTGCACAGAAAATATTGTTATGATATAAACTGAATCATCTGGGCCATTCTTTCACTCACATATGTGAGATCTGAAAGAGCATATTCCCTCAAAGTAGAACATCAATGATGGGCTATCTAGACTATTCTTCTCAGGAAAGGAAGAATTATTGTCTTAATTTATGATCCTGGACCATTCCCCACCTTGGGCCACTCCTCTGGCAATAAAAAAAGTGCAACTTGGAGAGAACGAGTTTGCCCTAGGGAATGCCTATCCCTGATTGTTGAACCTGGACCATTCCCCACCCTGGGCCATTCCTCCATCACTAAACAAAGTGTAACCTAGAGATAATTAATCTTCCCTAAGGAATGAATGTCTGGACCATTTCCTTAGGAAATGCCTGTCCTACACCAACCTCCAAAATGGACCATTCTTCGAAATTGCTCACAACTGTGAGCTTCGAAAGAATGATTTCGGCGAGGCAGGTCATTCTTCTTGAGTAACCCTCAAGAAGAGAGACTACCCTAGACCATTCCCCATGTTAAACACATGTTAAATCGTTGTCTATGGTACATCAACAATCCATCGAACCATTTTCATTATGAAAATGACTGTTCGATCTAGACTATTTTCCAAACTGGAAAATGCCTGTCCGTAAGAAATCTCAAACCACTTTTCGAACTGGAAAGGAACTGCCCAAGATGGACCATTTTTCAAACTTGAAAATGAATGTCCTCTATTCAATAATATGTCAGTGCTCCCTCCCAACCTGGAGAGTCATTTTTTCCCTTTCATCTAAGGGAGTTATTTCCATGATCCCCAATTTGTCTCAAAAATATGCAAACTTTATTCTGGACAGAGGCTTTGTCAAGATATATGTTATCTGCTCATCTATGGGGATATACTAGAGATTTCCTTCTCCTTCCTAGAATTTATATCGAATAAAGTAGTATTTGATCTCAATGTGTTTCGACCATTCATGAAACACTGGGTGTTCTGATAGCCTTATACAACTCTGTTTGTCACAGTGTATTATGGTCGAATCTGGAAACTGATCAAATAAATCAGAAATAAACTTTCTCAACCATATAGCTTTGGTACATGCCTCACATGCTACGATATATTTTTCTTTAGTTGTGCTGAGAGTGACAACATTATGTTTCCTGCTACCCCAATATATCATAGGGGATCCCAAGATGAAACACATCCCTGAAGTACTCTTTCTATCTTCTGCACTTCCTGCCCAGTTTGAATCTGTGAATCCATGAAGTTGTATATCACTAGATGTTGTATATATTAATTCATAGTTTAGTGTTCCACAAATGTATCTTAGAACATGCTTTGCAGCTATCAATTGCTCATGTCTAGGTTCCACCTGGAACTGGATTAGTGTGTTCATGACAAAGAAAATGTCTAGTCGAGTATTTACCAAATACATCAATGACCCAATCAATTGTCGATATAGTGATGGATCTACTAGATCAGAATCCGAATCTCTTACTTTTCTTATATCTGTAGTCATAGGAGTGTCCATGGATTTGCAATCCATCATTCCAAACTTCTGAAGAATCTTTATTGCATAGTTTCCTTGTCCAAGGAATACTTCACCACGCTTCTGCCATACTTCTAGTCCCAAGTAATAATGTATGAGACTGAGATCTTTCATATCAAACTCAAAATTTATTTCCTTTCTTCACTGGATGATGTGAGACTCCTCACCTGTTAGGAATATATACTCAACATATAGTAGTAGAACCACAGGTGCATTGTTCATGACTTTGTAGTAAATGTTTGGATCTGTATGAATTTTGGAGAAATCATGTCTCGTTAGATAGATGTCTATTCTGACATACCAATCTCTTGGAGCTTTCTTGAGTCCATACAAGGATTTCTTTAGTCTTCAAACATGAGTGTCTCTAGAATGTACTTCAAACCCTTGAGGTTTTTCAATATATACTTCTTCTTCAATTGATCCATTGAGGAAAACTATTTTTACATCCATCTGATGTAAACTCCATCCCATGGAAGTGACAAGAGATATGATAGCTCTAATGGAATTATATCTAGCAACTGGATCAAGTGTTTCATCATAGTCTTTTCCCTCCTTCTGGGAGAACCCTCTAGCTATGAACCTTTCTTTATATTTATCCACACTTTCGTCTGCTGCATGTTTGATATTATATATTCATTTTGAAGTTACTACTAATTTGTCTTTAGGTCTAGGCACAATTTCCCATACATCATTTTTCATGATGGATTGGTGTTCTTCCATCATAGCTTCTTTCCATTGTTTCTTCTGAACTGCCTCTTCAAACATGGTAGGTTCTTCATCTAGAAGCTTTGTCATACATGCTTCATAGCTTGAGAATGTTTTGGGCTTCTTAATTTTTCTGAAGGTCCCATCTGGGGCCTTGATCCTTTCTGCTTCTTGTAAGTTAGCTTCAAGCCAATCTGGTCATTTCTTGATCTTAGGTATGGTGTCTAAATAAATGGTCTCACATGGTTGCATCGGATGATCAAGTTGTTCCTTTTCTTCATTTTTATTTTTGGGAAGACATGTGCCTTCTTCAATAGGCTCTTCATATTCTTCTTCTTCTATAGTTTCTTCTATGGATTTATTGAAAGCCATCATTTCATTGAAGGTCACATCTCTGCTAACTTCAATCTTGTGTTGTTTAGGGATATAGATTCTATAAGACTTATATGATTCACTATATCCCACGAATATGCCCTTCTTTCCTGAGGGTTCTAATTTATTCCTTTTTTCCCTGGGAATGTGAGAGTAAACAGGATATCCAAAGATTAGTAGGTTCTCCACATTAGGTTTCTTACTTGAGAATGCTTCTTCTAGATTCATATCCTTCAATATGTGATGAGGACTCATGTTCTGAACATATATTGCCATAATGTTTGCTTCTCCCCATAATACCATAGATAAACCTTGATCATTTAGTAGTGCCTTTATGGTTTCTTCAATAGATCTGTTCTTCCTTTTTGCTACACCATTTTGTTGAGGATTATGAGGAATAGTCAGCTCCCTCCTAATCCTTGTCAATTTGCAAAAGGAAATGAATTCCTTTGATGTGTATTCTCCTCCATTATTTGTTCTTAGGGTCTTGATTTTCTTGTTTGTAAGGTTCTCTATTTCTTCTTTGAATTCTTGAAAATTGTTGATTACTTCGTCCTTTGTCTTCAGGAGATATAACCAAGTCTTTCTTGAGTAATCATCTATGAAGATTGCGTAGTAAAGAGAACCTCCTAGAGATTTGACTAGCATTGGAACACAAACATATGAGTGTATTAGATCTATAATTTATTTAGATATATTGTTGTTGCTTGGCAATGGTTTCTTGATATTCTTTCCAAGAGCACATCCTTTGAAAATTCCTTCATGTGTAGACTGCAATTTTGGTATTCCTTCAACTATCTTTTTGAGAAAAGGTAATGCTCGATAATTAATATGAGCATACCTTTCATACCAAAGTTCATTGGGATTGACTTCATCATGTACAAGAACTTCTTCATTTTGTTCTAGTAGTATGTATAGATTTTCTTCATGGGTTCCAATAACCCTAGCATTCTCTATGATGGAGTCTTTACGCCAAGATAACACTTTTCCATCTATGAAAGCTATTATGTTTCCTTTGTATTATAGGAAATATATGGATACAAGATTATTTTCTAAACCGGGTACATATAAGACATTTCTTAACTAAAAATTGTTACCTGTTTTCAACTTGATGGAGGCCTGTCCAAATCCTTCAACTGGGTAAGTTCTTTTGTCTCCAAGCTCTACCTTGTACGATGTCTTCTTATCATTTATATTTGAGAGTCTGTATTGATCTCCCATCATATTCCTAGAATCTCCACTATCAATTATCCACATTTCATCTTCAATTGTTCCTGTGAGTGTTGAGTAGTGTAGATGACCGGTGTTTTCACTCATGACTTCGATTGACTGGTGATTAGTCATGCCTTGATCTAAAACTTAAACTTTGATGTTTCTGACTTCTGAGAGTGCCAAGAGATACACTGGACTAGGGCACACTTGAATACCTTCTTCTTGAGCGATATGTTCCATCAAAAAGTGTTGGATCAAAGTTTAGGGTTTCTGCAACTGCTCCTGCTAGTAACCCTAGGGGCAGTGTCTTGGAAGCTGCTCCTAGTAAACCCTAGCGATAGTTCTTCAATGAGATTAGCATATTAATGGCTATTATTACTTCCAACAGTTATACTTAATGAAGGAGGTTTGGTCCCATAACCTCTTAGAATGTGCTCGTTTTACCATAGACAATATCACTATTGTCACCCAACCATAGGCCAAGGCTACCCTTAGAGAAAATTTACCTTAATAGAGAGAAGAATCCTGGTAGAAATACAATAGCCAAGAAAGGATAATGCACCAAGAAAGAAGTAACCAAATCTGATCAGATTGTCCAACCCAAAATATAGAAGCAATAGGCTTCAAGAATGGCGACAACACCTTCTCTAGGACTTGCGCACAAGACTGTGAGACTGTAGTGCGCACAAGTGTCTCTTTGTAATTTGGAGAGTTGCGTGTAAAATGAGAATTGGCGCCCTGTATTTATACTGGCTCTGGAAAACTACCTGGGCTGACTTCTCATTCTAGGTACTAATTAATTCATATTAATTATCTCTCTCAGCCGACATCTTTCTAGGGTTACGTTCACTTCTTTTCTTTGTTCCAAAATATTCTAATCTTGTCAAAGGTCACAATGGAGGTTTATACCTCTATAAGCTACCATAATATCAACAAGATATATGAACCATAAACCAATGCTACTGTTGCTACCACCAAGCTCCATCCTAGTGAACCAGATGAGCTAGAGGAAGGAGAGTGCCTTTCTCATTCACAAATGTGGGTGAAGGGTACCCCACTGCACTTCATCATTGATAGTGGTAGCTAGAATAACCTCATATCAATAGAGGTTGTCAATCGAATCATCTTGTCGACAATGTTTCACATGAAACCACACACCATTGGATGTCTCTGCCAAGGAAGCGACATCTGCGTCAACCAACAATGCCTTCTATCATACGACATCAATCCCTTCAAAGACGAGGTATTGTATGATGTTTCCCCTCTCAAAGTTTGTAATTTTATTTTGGGCCAACCATATTTATGGAAATTCCTGTTGTATATGAGTCTAGGCCTTGCAATTTTATTATTACTTTGAACAAGAAACTATAGAGGATACCCGAGGCAGTCCCACCTAGTGTTATTTCCTTTATCTCTGTCAAGCAATGCAGGGAAGTTCATATCTTAGATGGGGAAGTTTGTCTTCTTCGTGATTCTCTCTCAAAATGAGAGAAAGATCATAGCCACATCCAGGATATCCACGACCAACCTCTCTATACAGTAGAAGAAAGTGGATAAGGTCATGGAAGATTACTCAGATATCTTCTCCTCACATACCGAGGCACCTCTACACTATTAGGTCAAGCACCCAATCGATCTCAACCTTGATGCACTACTTCCCAATGGGCCAGTATACCATCGCTCTCTGTTAGAGAGTGAGGAGATCAAGTAGCCGATCCAATAAATTCTCCAAAAGAGGCATATCCTTCCCATTTCATCACCTTGCGGGAGCCCAATCGTGTTGTTATATAAGAAATATGGAACCTGGAGACTCTGCATTGATTACCGGGTCTTGAATAAAATCATAGTCAGAAACTGGTTGTCGATTCCTTGAATCAACAAACTCCTTTATCAACTCATGGTGGCCAAATACTTTAGAAATATTGATCTAAAGTCCGGCTACCATGAGGCCCCAATAGAATAGACAGATTATGGAAGACTGCCTTCAAGTCAAAGGAAGGTCTTTTTGAATGGTTGGTCATGCCCTTTGTTTTGAAAAATGCTCCAACCAATTTCATGAGGATGATGGAAGATATATTGTGACCATTCACCAATACATTTGTAGTGGTGTATCTGGAAGAAATTCTCATTTACAACAAGACTTGGTTAGAATGCTTGCAGCATATTCAACAGGTTTTGCACACCCTGAGGCAACATAAGATATACGAAACCTTGGAAAAATGATCCTTTGGCATGGAAAAGGTCCATTACCTTGGATATGTCATTGATCAGCATGGTGTACATATGGATCCAACCAAGATCCATGTCATCCATGACTAGCTAGCTCCAAACACACTCACTAAGATTCAGAGCTTCTTGGGCCTTGCCAATATCTACCACATGTTCGTGTTGGGATTCTCCCATATTGCATGGGACCTCATCCAAGTAACTAGGGGTGGTGGTAAGGTGAAATTTGTGTGGGACCAGTCCCAACAACAAGTGTTCAATGATTTGAAGAAGCACTTGTGTTCAACACTAGTACTTTCACTATCGGACCTGCAATAACCCTTTGAGATCGAGACAAATGATTCATACTATGTTGTGGGTGTCGTTCTCACTCAAAACGACTAACTCATGGCCTATTATAGTGAGACACCATCAGATGTTTTTTGTAAGTAACCTACTTATGAAAAAGAAATGTACTGCATTGTGCAAATCTTCCACCAGTGGAGAGATTACATTCTTGGGATGGAGATAGTCATCCACACTGATTATAAGCCACTACAGTTCAAGAAAACATGAGGAAAATTGTAGAATGACTGCCATCAGAAGTGGTCCAAATAATTAAAACAATTTCACCTCAACATCAAGTATAAAACATGAAGCACCAACCATGTCATTGATTTCCTTTGCAGTATTTTAATCGCGACACTCAAAACGGTGATAGAATCTCATGACCATGAGACCTATGGATGGCCCCAACTCTATGAGACATACCCGAACTTTTCCACCACCTACCAAATATTGGGTGAAAATGCATTTGTCGCTAATTTCCATCTTCATGATGAGTTGTTGTGTCGTTTGGGCCATATCTCTATTCCATAAAGTGAGAGAACGAAGTTGATCTGGGAATCCCACTACATTCAGGTGGCATGACACTTCAACACTGAAAAGATAGTGGCAATGCTACATAAACATTTCTACTGGTTGAAACTTCGATAGGAGGTCAAAAAGTATATCAGTTCCTGCACTGTCTGTGTTATTTCCAAACTGACCACTAAGAAATAGGGCATGTACACCCCTCTTCCTACTCCTAATATTCCATGGGAATCTATCTCAATCGACTACATGTTGGGCCTCCCTTCCACCATGTTAACGCTCTATAAACTTTGTTCAACCGAGAAAACGAATGAAAGAGGAAACCTACAAACCAACTTTGAGGCCCAAAAATAGTGTTTCGGATGTGGAGAGGGCTCTCTCTATAGACTTTGTCTTTGTACAACCTTGATCTATGTCATGTGATCATTTGTTGGTGCGTGCATGTGGCAGGTGATTGCAGACTGTTGCAAGTGCCTCCAAAATGATGACCCCAACTAGGGAACAATTCTTCTCTTTAAACCATTTCACGTCTAATGTACACCTGTCCTTCACACTGGATGAGATTCCATCACTGCACATCATATGTTTTCCACGTAGGTATCTTTTAGAGTCCAAGTCCATGCCACGTCTTAGGAGAAAAAAAACAAAATCAATCAATCATGCATCTGGTCTTGTTTGCATTTTGGATACTCAAATATTTCTCCTAAGAGACCAGTTGTGCCTCTTCAGGCTCATCACTTGCCTTTGTAGAACCGTGTTCCCTTTCAGCTTCTTTTGCATGTTAGCCAAAGCTGTACAGAATTTCTCCATGGTCGGTTCACATTCCTTTCTTTCGCTGCCATCTGTGTTTCATGCAGTTGTATGATCATGTCCTGTGCTTCCCTGAGTTATCTCTTTAGCCAAGTCATGTTTCCCTTGTAGCCTTGTGATGTTGATACTTCTAGGGTCTTTTTTGCTAATTGTTGTCTCAGCTCTCATTTTTCTAGGCATAGCTCAGCAATAACGAGTTGTTCTTGCTTCAATTGCTGTGACAACTCACGAACATATGTGCTTTCAGTGTCTTTCCTCCTCCTTCTGCCCCAACGTTCTCAACTTTTTCCGTCGATGAGCTCTAGTAGAATAGCGTGCATGAATAACTCTTGAATGAATGACTTTGTGCATGGCTCGCTCGAGATTCGAGTCTCCCCAAATTCATTGTTTTTCCTTGGCCTACCCCTTCTCCAGGGTGTTATCACCAAACAAGTTTTTTAGATAAGATCCAAGTCTCAAAAATTTAGCGAAGAGCTACATATCTATGTAAGAATTATAGTTTTTGGGATAAGGTCACATATGGAGGAATATGGACAAATATAGAAGAGGTGCGAAAGGTAGGACCTGGGAGACTGTAGATCTTGAAACAAACCGGATCAACAACTAAGGCACATATCGGGTGGTGAAATAGCACGAAGTTTAATTATGCAAAGACGGTCCAGGGAAAACTATCATGGTTTCATTCATGGATGTGTGGCACCCTTAAAGGCACATCAGGGAGAAAAGAAATCTACCCAAAACCTTTTTTTCCAACCCAAGATATCGAAAGTTGATGAGAATCGACAGACCGTATATCACCTGCTAATTTGCATTAATTTTTCCCAATGCATATTGTGCTTGTGTTATTTTTCCACTTAGATTTTCAAAAACTTTCACCAGCTCTGTCAAGCTCCCATCACCTAAATCCTTCACTTAACTGATCATCCAAAATAGTCATGTCCTCCATGAGTCAAATATTTGGAAAATATCCCAAGCCCATACCTAGCCTTAATTCTTATATAAATCCCTCAGTTCCATCACTTCATTCATTTTTACCCTTATTTTCATATTCCCATTGAAAATAAAAAATATTCCTTTTATTAAGAACCCTTATCCTATCCACCAAGTCATGTGTTAAGCCTCATATGCCCAAAGTCCTTAGAAAATAGAAAAGGTTTTATTATTATTAATATAAGTATTTTTATTAAAATATTTATATTAATATTTAATCCAATATTTAATTTACGGAATCACGTCAAATCATGGGCATGAATCTCAATTTATAATGTGGAAAAGTCAAAGGTTGGATAGAAGGCACACATACATATCAAAGAGGTTAATTTTGTGAAGGCGCGCCGGGAAAAAATACTGTGGTTTTTTTGGTGGACACATGTTTTTATGTGGAGCACATCAGAGGTAAAAGAAGTTTTAATTAAACCACTCGAGCCAAAGCCCGATGTAATAAATGCACCTTTTATCATATGTTTAATGTGCAACATTTTTCCAGGAGTGCATTTCAACAACAAATATAGAATTTCTAATAAATGAAATTCCTCCTCACGGTGAAAATGTTTTACAGAAGTAAGATTTAAGAAATTAATGTTTATTTCCATGAAAAATATTTAATTGGAAAGATGCACGTGAACCAAGACTTGGATAATTCTTTATCCAAAGATTTACAAAAGTAAAAGAAGAAGATAAAAGGTATTTTACCAAAAATGGTAAATTGGAAAAAACACATAGTAAATGTTTTTTCACAGTGAAACCATAAATTGGAAAAACATAACACAGTAAATTTTTTTCATATGAAATGGTAACAATAAATGTTTGTTACAATGAAATGGTGAATTGGGCCAAACAAGACATGGTTTTAAAGAACCACGGGCATGAATTAAAATATGGAAATTTAATTCTACATGATAGAAAATATTTGGGAATTATTTATATTTCAAATATATTATTCTCAAATTTTTAATGAGAATATGGATAAATGAAATTATATTTGAAAGAGTAAAAGTGACATTTCAAAGACAACGTGGTATAGGAAGGAGATAGAGCATCATAGGAATCTACATGGATCATGAAATGTTTTTTTCTAAAAATTGTCATTTGTAATCATTGTAGAAGCTAAAACATTTCATTTCAGTTATTGTAACCAATTTCACATTCAAGGAACTCAAATTGTATAAGTGTTAGAGGTTCAAAGTGTATTAATGATGGGCATAAGTGCAAGGGAACAATTCTAGTGGTTCTGGAATCTATTGTAATTTTCCTAGGACTGAATTGAATACATATGCAGAAGCATTTTGAACTGTTTATAAAAATATTCTAATGGCTATGATATGAGTTTTTTATTCCTTCATTCTTTGTATTTCCTATGTTATTCAATTCCATTTACATTTTCGTTTGTTTAAGTTGGATAGTTAAAATCCCAGAATTCATCCCTTGATGCTCTCGGCTAAAACAATTTAAATTGTGTGTATTTATTCCTAACTAATTCAAAATTCATTTTATTAATACTATGATGCAGTTAATTGTTTTTCCCCTTTCCTCTTACACTCTGCAAATATTATTTACAACTCAGATTCATTGCCTCATTTAGCCTTTATCCTCTAGAGAGTTCTATTGTCCAGTCAATGTTTTCATTCATTTTATGAATTTTGACTCCATAGCCCTGAGTGTCCCTCCTCTTCTTGGCTAGCAACTTTATAACCCCCCCCCCCGGTAAAAAAAAAATCTAGCCACCAATTGCCATAGATATATAAAGTGACACGAGAGAACCCTCTCTGAGTTGAGTAGGCTAGTGCCCATGTCTAAAGTAGGTTGAAACATTTACCTCTGTCATTTTTCTATCAGCCAGACAGAATTTATAGAGTGCTAACATAGGGTATTGGTTGTTGGGGAGACAAGGCTTCCAACATCCTTCCTTCCTCCGCAACCCTTCTATTGGTCAGTTTTCACAGGTTGTTGCACAGGTTTTGTCATTAATGTCAAACTTGAATTTGCGCGGTGGTTAGCTAAGAGTTCCTTCAGAATTCGGGAATCAAAGAAAGGAGGAGATCCAACCTTCGACATCGCGATACGTGAAATCGTGAAACACAAAGTCCCGATGGGATCGGGATCATCTAATCACGAAAGGTTGTGGGCCATCGATCAGAGCGCAAAGTCCTGATGAGATCAGGACCATCTGATAATGAAAGGCCGTGGGACAGTCGATTGGAGAAAAGTGGATATCGGGAAATCAAAAGTCAAAGGAAGGAAATGCGATAGCATTCCAACTTGCAAAATACCGAAATGAGAAAATCCAAAATGTCGAAATATGAAAGGCTAAAACACTGAAACATGGAACGGTGAAATGCAAAACCACAACTTAATCTCCATTTCGGAGTTTCAGATACCGGGAGTTGGAGGTGTCAAGGAAACTCATGACAAGAATGGTGAAATCGTGAAATGTGAAACCACGACGTTTTAGAGTTTTGGATACCAGGAGTTGGAGGAGTCAAGAGTTGAGACTCTTCATCACAGGAGTCCTGAAGTTGCGAAATGTGAAACGCCGAAATCTCGAAATAGGCATATCAACAAAGACTCCATTTCAGAGTTTCACAAAACAGGAAATCAAAGATCAAAGGAACTCTAACCTTTGGAGAACCTCAAGCAACATTTACATACTAGATGAAGAAACAGAAAAATATTATCTTGGGAGTGAAGATGAAAGTTGGTTGTGGAACAAAATACTTGGACACATTAACTTTGAAAATCTAATTCAGTTGAATAAAATGGAAGCAATAAGAGATTTACCTATCATAAAGAATCTTTCAAGTTATGTCTGTAAGCAATGTCAACATGGTAAGCAAACTAGCGTTAAATTCAAAACCAAAGAACATTCAACAACTAAACCATTGGAAATAGTACATGTTGATGTTTGTGGACCTATGAGAATAGCAGGGTTAAAAGGAGAAATATATTTTCTGCTATTTGTGGATGACTTTACTAGAATGACATGGATGTTTTTATTGAAAAAGAAATCTGAAACTTTTAGTTGTTTTCAAACCTTAAAGGAGTCAACTGAAAATGAATGTGACATGAAAATTAAATGTTTAAGATCAGATAATGGAGGGGAATTTGTGTCTAAAGAATTCAACAAATATTGTGATGAAAATGGGATAAAAAGACAATTTTCTGTTACTGAAACACCTCAACAAAATGGAGTGGTTGAAAGAAAAAATAGGACTATTATGGAGATGGTTAGAACTATGCTCAATGAATCTAAACTAAGTAATATACTATGGCCTCAAGTTGTTCATACTGTTGTTCACATTTTGAATAGAATCTTGCTAAGAAACAATCATTTTAAGACACCCTATCAGTTATGGAAAGGCAGACCAACTAGTGTT